>JASDQU010108195.1:79799-160018 GCA_032191745.1 Picea mariana | reverse complement strand
CCTCATGAACTATGCGCCCCTCCTTGGCTAATTTGCCCTCTTTAGGCACCAAAAGTGAAACCTAAGATCCAAGGGATGAGATCATCCCTAATCAAGGGTTGAGATCACCTAAAGTAAATGTGACCTCATAACCCACTTTTGGGTTAAATTCCTAAGTCACTTTATGTCCCCTCAAAATCACCAAAAGTGTGATTTAATGTTCACTTTACCAAAAAGTGACATTTTGCACTTTAACCAAAGTCAAGTACAAAATAGACATAAATGACTAAGGACAAAAAGCCAAATGACTTTCCCACATGTGCTAAGGAGGGATAACACATGGGGAACACCTCCCAAGGTACACAAATCAACACAAACCAGTAAAACCGGCAGGTTCTAGTTCCGATTCACCGGTTTTTAAAACATTGATGAGTACAACAAGTTGTGAGGCCATTTGGCTTCGCAAGTTACTTGTAGGGTTGTATGATCAGAAGTTGTATCCTACGGTGATCTACTGTGATAATCAAAGTTGTATCAAACTCTCTGAAAATTTAGTGTTCCATGATAGATCCAAGCATATAGAGCTCAAGTACCACTTCATTTGAGACAAGATTCAGAAGGGAGCAGTGAAGCTCTAGTATATCTCCACAAATTAGCTAGTCGACGATATTTTGACCAAGCCCTTAGCCAAAGGGAAGTTTGAGGTCTTCAGAGACAAACTTGGATTGGTGCAGAATTGCTTCCTCGCTAAGAGGGAGTGTTGATGACTGTAGCTTGGACAGGAACTTCTGCACAGGTTTTGTGTCAAACATGCGCGTGAAGTCGTCTGGTGTTCTTTCTATTTTGTAATTCACTTTATTAAAGTAAATTATTAAAGTGAAGAGCCCTTTAATTTTGAGTTATGTAAAGTATAATAAAGTGTAATTTTTACACTAGTGATTTAGAAGATCTCAACCATTGATCTCAAGTATAGTTTTTAAAAATGTAACCGGACATCAAACCGGTCACCTATCAACTCGGACATCGAAATGGAAACGGATCGACTCGGACCAATTTGATTTCAACGACTCGGTTCAATAAAAGATACATTAAATAATTAAATTTTAATGAAAAAAATTATTTTAAAGCTTTCAAACCATGATTCCAAACCATTAAAAACAAAATATGCAAAGTTTGTTCATCTATATACCTTGTAAGGGTGTATATATCAAAATGGCACCGAGTGCAATACATATTAGCAACAAAATACATAATCAGTGAGGCTCTAAATGGCCTCTACAGTCCATAATGCCCAGGTAGCCCCCTTCCCTGGCCACTGAATGACAAGTTTTCTATGTTGGCCCTTGCAATTTCTGAAGCAGAGAAACCTCTGGAAGAACAGCAGCAGAATAATGATGGTTGGGAATTCACTGTTCCCAAGCCCGAATAGCCAACCAAAGGCTGGGAAGGGCCGTCTAACAATGGTAAAGATGACCAGCCCCCTGCATATGTAATGGTTTCTGCTGCTGAAACTTTTTTATGTTTTTATGATGATTAATTATGGACTTTAGTTCTAGTGGTCGCCAGCATGGAAAATTAATGTTCTTGGACTTGGATATTGTTTTGTTCCTCATGTTCAAAGTAGACAATTGCCATACCAACTCATTTCAGTAGGAAATTTGAAATTTCATAAGCCATTTCATTTTCAGGTTTTACCAGAAACTTGAAATTTCATATTCTTCCTTCTTACCCAATGATAAGCCCATTCTCATTGAGGATGAGCTCTACAAGGTCTCCATAGTGCTAACTGGCTAACGGTGTTAAATAAATCTGTCATTATCAGCTCCAATAGTTTCACTGTGCTCATCCCAGCTCGAACCTCATGTTTGATATCGAGCGGTTTGATATCAAACCGGATTCAAACCAGCCGGTTCGACAGGTTTGATATCGAACCGGATTCAATCCGGCCGATTCGATACCAAACCGGGCACCAGGCTGGGTCGATTCGGTCACCTATCAACTCGATCAGTTTGGCGGTTTGATAACGACTCGGTCCGGTTTTAAAAACTAGGATCTCAAGTGAGATTGAGATTTAATCTCAGCCATTGATCTCAAAGTGAGATTAGGGTTAGGAAGATTTGGTCATCAACTCAAAGTTATAAAAGAAGGGCGAGGTAGAAGGGAGAGAGACAGTAACTCAATTGCACAGAGACAGAGTAGTTCCTCAGTGTGCATTACTTCACAAAGACAGTTCGTCCTCAGGTAAGAGAGTGATCAAGAAGGAAAGAGAAACAGAAGCCGCAGTAGCAGCAGGGTTGTACAGCCACATGGCTGAGCTAGGAGGTTGCAACATATATATGTCTGTATTTTCTCTTTTTTTTTCAGTGGGCTGATTTTTCCAGTGTGGGAAGCACTTGTAAGTTTTTATTGAGTGAATGAAAAACTGATTTGAAGAGCAGTAAAAATTTGTCTGTGTACTTGGGAATTTATTTTGCTTCCGCTATTTAATTTCCAGTTAATTTCCAGCCAATGTGTAATTATTCTATGGTCGGAATTTTCTGTTTAAAAATTCGGCAAGTAATTTTTTGCTTGAGATCATAAGGAAGTAATTTACCCAGGGTTGAAATTTTAACAAAAACAATATAATCACTTTCAAGTATCACTAAAAAAATTAACTAAAGATATGAAAGCACTTTTAGGTAGATAATAAAATCAAAAGATATTTTTGCAAGAAGGGATAATCAGCCAAATGAGAGGACCTCAAAAGACAATTTTTCAATAGATACAATCCCCATTAAATTATTTTTTACGGCAAAATGAAATAGCTCACATCTCCTATAGCAATCGCCTCTTCTTCACGAATTCCCTCGCCCATCAGTTCCAGTACCCTCCATGCAAATACACGGGAAGGAGGCGGATTAAACCCATTAAACCTGTCAAAGGAATGGAGAACGTGTCAGAAAGTACTAATGCAGCACACTTTTGGGATCTTAATCTTTGTTGGACATCTTGTCTTCCTTAAGAAGAATTTTCACAGTCTACTGCTTCTTGAAGTAGGTTTATCAATGATCACTAGTTCAATCCCCATGGAATAGTCAAGAAGTTTTGTTGAAAGTTGTACCCGTTCAGGATCTGCCCTTCAACAAATTAATCAAGATCACGAGTTATTTTCATTGTATCTAGACTCTGGCTCATCAAGTGCTTCAAAAATATTGGAAATTCCTCAAACTGATCCAAAGTAATTAGACCTTTCACACCCAAATTTATTTGCAGCATGATGAAGATTAATCTCATTGAGAGCCAGCAAAAATAACTCATAAGCAAACTAACAGATATGTAAAACTCATTTAAGTCGGAAACAATGCAACAGAAGGAAAGAAATTGAGGAAACTATGCCAAGCAGCAAAGAACATAGTTTAAAAAATATGTTCCTGGACCAGATGTTCAAAGGTCATTGAAATATATTTAAGAGTGATAGATAAATACAGGCTAATCACTAATCCTCTTGATAAAGAGTACAAAGAAGAACGAAAGAAATTGTAATCATGTCCACAGATGACCAAAAGGACTAGTAGCAGCAATTGGATTAGTCATGACAGACATAATTTACATAACATGTATTTTCAATCTCCATTCAAAATAAAAGCCTATAAATATATAGCATCTGAGACAGTGAGAAGTGCAATAAGGAATCTTCATATCTATACTTAATTGTTACAAAATGCTTGAAAATGAGGAAGAGTCGTGTGTTGTAAGATTTAAATACAGTACAATAGCAACTATAGGTAGTAACAGTAGAGTTGAGCAAGATTCAACCATGTGATTGTTATATACAATTATAAATCCACAGAGGACCCCGTGTATATTGACCTATGTTATGTGATAATCAATCTTATGGTATATGGATGAATAGATAGTGTCCAATGTGGATGACAGACCTACTTGCAAACCTAGCAGCAGCTTTCCTATCATCTAAGGGCTTATAGTTTTCTCATATAAACAGGTTAGCTATCATCCAATGCTAAAGGCTCTATTGGAATGCCCCCCAATTAGCAATGAACCGAGCTTGCAACTAGCATTGAACTCTATGCAGTTTGTGGATGGCTATTATGTGTTTAATGCATTCACATGGCTTTTTAGATTTTGTTGCTCAAGTCATGGTTATAAATTTT
The DNA here is from genome assembly GCA_032191745.1 of Picea mariana. NCBI lineage: Eukaryota > Viridiplantae > Streptophyta > Pinopsida > Pinales > Pinaceae > Picea > Picea mariana. The sequence goes on along the minus strand of JASDQU010108195.1, from coordinate 155,888 downwards.
ACATGAGAAGTTAACCAATGTCTTTCAATTGAACCCTCCCTCCCAATAAACGTTTCCTCGTAAAGGAAGACAACCTTAAAAGAGTGTGCCATACACCACTATTCCTCATATGAAACGAAGTCAAACAAATATCTTTGCTCTTAGTAAAGCAGCATGTTGGAAATATGGGTATACAAATGTGGCTATGACACACTCATATGTATCATTAATGTTGTAATCATGGCTAAAACCATCCTTTGATCATTTATTATCATTTATTGTAATACTAGGGAGTGGTTAAGGCCAAGCTAGTCAAACTTGTACATGTAGGGTCGTTAACCCTTCTTGGGGGTAGCGTGTTAACTTTTGGGGTTACTACAAAAGTGTTTTCCCCTTACTAGAAGAGCTCTAGGTCTCCTAGCCCCTTGGAAATGCTTCATGGACATATGGATGGCTCAGTTTCGGTGGATGCTTGACCTTGGTTAGAGTGTTGACATGGCATCCTTACCTAGGAGGTTGTTACCCTGATCGGCATGATAACTAACCCATTGGGTGCACACAATAAGAAAATCGGTTGCTCAAATAGGGGAGGTACCTACCTAGGAGGAGGCCCATTGGCCACTTCGAGGAGGGCACTTAGCCCTTGGAGCTTGGGACCATGTGATATATACCTTGAAGGTTGGACACTTAACTTGAGGACGCTTGGGTTAAGGAACATACTTCATGGAGAATGGTGATGGATTTTAAGTTTTAACACATGTTGAGGAGGAGAATTGGAGCTTAATGACCACATTAGCACACATGAGAGTAGCATTGGGCACATGAGAGCAGTGTCATTAAAACTGGACCAGTCCAGCAAAACTGGCCGGTTGAACCGGTTTACAGAGAAAAACAGTCCGAGCGAAGCATCAAAACCATTTTTCGCTGGTTTTGTACGTAACTGGCCATTTTCACAGAACCAGTCGGTTCCATACGAAACCAACTAGTTTCGTACAGCATCCGTACAACGCATCTAGACCCACAATTAGGGGAGGAATGCCTTGCATGAGGACACTTGGATAGCAAAAAAAAACACAAAAAAGGGAGCATCAAACTAAGGACTTGTTGAAGAGTGCACCATCTTGGACGAAGGGCATTGAGCCAAAGGATGATCATGCTTGGAGGGCATTTCACTTTTGGGGGCTATATATCGTCCATGGGCTATTTTTCCATGCTTTTCCCAAAAAAGGGTTCGCAAATTTCCATTTTTTCTAAAAATGATTCGCCCAAATTTTATAGAATAATTTTTTTTACTTGAGAAATAGCCCAAAATTTATAAAATATATATAAAATCCTTAGAAATTTGAATATTTTTACAAAAATATCGCCAAACATTTTATAGTTTGCATATTAAGGACCAGTAAGATTCGCCAAGGTTTCCACAGTTTGAGATAAAGTTTCATCCTTAAAATCATCCATGTTTGGGGCTAGTCAAACCCTAGTTTGACACATGTACATCCTTGTATTATACAGCACTCCATGTGGGGTTGCCTTGTTGCTTACTTGTATGGACTTATGTCCTTGTTTTATGTTAGCCTCCCTCACCTACTCAGAGAAGAGAGACCTCTTATATTCATAATTATCGTTATACTCTTATCTGTGTGCTTGTCCTGGAGACATTAAGGTTCCTGAGGAAAACCTTGGAGAAGACAAGGGAAGAGAGAGAGAGAGAGAGAGAGAGAGAGAGAGACGTCTTGGATGTTCATGGAGAGATTACTCTTGTGTGATGCTAGGGTTTGCTCTTGTGATAACTAGGGTTTGTGTTATGCATGTAAGTCGTAGATAAGAACATGACATTGAAGATGATGATGTTTTTTATGGCTCTTGTTGTAACACTAGGGTTTCTACCCTAGTGGAAGACATGGAGAGTGGAGCTAATGCCTTCCATGGTTTGGAGCCTTGTTATTGTGGGATGTAAAGCTAGGAAAAGATCATGGAGAGATCAGCTTGATGAGTCTTGAGCTTGATGTGATCATTGATGCCTTGCTTGGAAAAAAATGCAATTATTATATCCTTGATGATTGTAATGTTCCCAAGCCAAAATTTTTGCTCAGAACACTAACTGCTCACTGTTGTTATGTTTGCTTATGTGTTTGCAAGTTTACTCGTGGAGTTGCGCATTGGGGTTTACTTGATGTTGATTAAACAATGCAACAATAGATCTAAAGCATATAACATAAACAAGACAAGATACAATAAAGAACACTAGTATAGGATCAATAATGTCAGATCTGACCTTTATTTAGATAATAGATAGATCCTTGAACAAGAGATCTATCGATCTGGAAGAAAACCCCAATAATATCAAAGATGGGTTGCCAGTCGATACAATAATAAGCAATACAATGATAAAAGCCTCCCAAAGGTTGTTTGAGAAGAAGATCCAAGCCTCCAAAGGCTAACAGCTACAAGAGAAGACTGAAGATATGAGATCATGGTCCAATACACTGCAGAACCCCTCCAACTGGCTGAGTTGCGCACTGCCCTGGCTGTTGATGAACCCCTAAGTTTCGGCCCTCCTCTTTTTGTGCTCCAAATGCCTCCAAACTCCCGAAATGTAGATCAGGCTAGTAGAATACCCCTGACCAAGTTTCAAGCTGAGAGGAGGAGTTTTGCCCCTCCAACTGAGCAAACCCTCAACTGGTTTGCGCCCCCTGGTTGATCGAATTACCTAGATTTCGTCCTCCCCTCTAGGAGCCTCCAACTACCACCAAAATCTCCAGAATGATAGATCGGTCCAATACAAACAAGCTGATGAAATCTCAATATGATCTATGAAGATCTGGACCACTAAATGAAAGAAACCGCATCTTGCAGTGCACCCCTCTCTCCTCCAAGTCATGCCAAGCTCCAGGAAATAAACTATTGGGATAACCTTCTCCGGAATAGATTAGAAATGATGTCAGGGACCATATGAAGAAAACCCAAATGCTCCTTTTCCAAGAAGCTCCCTCCTTTCCTCATATCAAGCTAAACTCCTCAATGTGGTGCGCCCCCCTAGCTGGAAACCCCCTAGGTTGTGCAGTAGCTTGCCTCTGCCACTAGATCAGACCCCTGCAACACTATAGAATGGTGTGGGAGGATTATTTCACCTCCAAGACCAAGCTTAGATCAAGGAAGGTGGAATCTTTCACCACCGAGTTGATCTCTAGGGTTATAGACTCAAAATTGCTTGTGCTCAAGAGCTCCAATGCCAAATATGATAATAATCCAAAATGCCTTAGAAGTGCGCCCTGCCCTTTCTTTTATAGCTCCAGTCTATTCATCTGTTGAGTTAATTAACCCTTAGGGTTAACTCTTCACTTAACTCACCTTTTCTTTTCTTTCATTGAGTTACTCTTTTTCACACAAAGTCAACTCAGTAATATAATGTTGTGTTTAGGAAGTGTCTTCTAGTTGAATTTGTCCCCATGATGCATGAGACTATAGTCTAGTGGGGATGGCTAGACTACTGAGTCTCTCTGGACCTCTTCATCAAGAGGTGGGAGACATTACAATGATCCATGGAGGTCTTGGTGCTCATGTTGATGCAAGAGTTGAAGATCTAGGGTTTGAGGACTCAAACCCTAAGATGGATATGTAGATTTGGAGGCTAGCGTTAGAGTTGTCTTTTTGTGTACTTGTGTGATGCAACATGGATAAGGTTTGCAAAGACTAAGGAAGACAACAATGTTAGTGTGGAGAGCTTGTGTGATACAAGCTTGTTGAAGCCAAGGAGGACTTGCCGACGTTGATGCTAGCTTGTTGTGAATCTTTGGTGCTGGCTAGGGTTTTCATGGTTTTCCCTAGCTCAGGTTTGTAGTGCTAGAGATTGTACTAGCTTTGTAATATATATATATATATATATATATATATTTTGAAGAAATGAAGTACATGTACATACCACAACTTTATTACGAAGCTGGTACAATCTCTAGCACTCTTCAAAATATACATATGAAGTTTTTAGCTGTCTAAAATTGTGAATTTCAGATTTGATTTTCAGTTTGCAATGTCTTCTTGATTGGATAATTTCCAGCACTTGTCGATCATGCTGATTTGACATAACATAGTGTTTAAGATTTAAATCATTAAGTGATTTGACAGATAAGAGAGTAGATTTTCTGCTGTAAAATACCTCGCAATAAAGTGATTTTTATATATGGAACATGTTTGAAAAAGTGTGTTCTAAGGGCTGGAACTTTTTGGCATATGTTTGGTATATTTTCTCTTGAACTGCCTAGTGTGTTGGGTTGAGATGAAGTGAAATAATGTCCACTATTTGCTGCTGTAAATTAATATTTCAGATCAGCCCTAAGACTCAAAGTTCACAATGATTAGATCCGTGAAACCTCTAGTATGAGAGGTGAAATTTCAGATTTGCATTAATTGCCCTAGATCTGAAATTTCAACATAGCACCCTACTTGAGTTGTGTATAAATAGTAAATACACCACAATTCTCATTTTTATTATCTCATCCTGTGATCTTCTTGATCTTTTTGGTAAAGTGTTTAAGTTGAAGACAACTCATACTTTGGTGCACTTCTTGTGATTGGAATTTTCTCTTTTATACGCACTTATTCTTCGCTAATATAGTGCATTTGTGCTTGTCTATCTCTCTCTCTCTCCAGCACACTTGTTATTGGGTTACTGCAGAATTTAGATTTGTTTTGGTTCCATTTGATTCTCTATTTTCACGTGTTCATCTCAACATGGTATCAAAGAGACTGTGAACCTTACTCTCTCAATTATATAGTTGATCTGAAAACTATTGGTTTGTTCATCACTCAAGTTATCTTATAACTATGAAACTAGGGTTTTCTTGGATCATCTCCTTTTTGGGTTTTTCTAGGGTTTCTAGAAGTTTAATTCCCAGGTTCCCATTTCAGTCTACGTCCGGTCCTCCAACCTCGGATCAACAAAGGATATGGATCTTTAGCCCTTCTAGAGAGACAGTGTTTTCGACACCATTTCCAGGACATTCCGTCCAAGATGAGCCTCATGGACACTCTAATCCGACCCACTGTTCTATATGGTTCAGAGATTTGGGGACCATCTTTACTCGAGTGAGATTGGGCTTCAGTAAAGAGAGTCCAGATTCTTCTTCTTCACTGCATCATTAGATGCAAGTAGACAATACCTCAGCACATCATCCTTGTGGAGTTTGGAGCTCGGCCCTTTCGGCATGAGACAGTGTTTAGACTGGTTTCCTTTTTACATCGTATCTGGAGCTTTGGAGACTCGGCGAAAGGAAGGGACTAGTACCCGTACTTGGCCTATCGTTCTTGTAATGTTCCTAACTTGGCTAGTCTGGAAAACATCGATAATCTAATGTATCTACTATAGATAATTCATTGTTACAGCATATAAATCACTATATAGATGATAAATGAGACAAAAGACTGCAAATCTTATATTATGATATCCCTGTGAGTACAATGCCGAAGGCGGCTGAATAAAAATGAATCACTCGGCTAGATCAAATGACAAAAGGATCTTAGCCGAAATACAATAAGCAAACTAAATGATAATACCCAATAATAGATGAGCACTGCGGGATCAATGGATGAGCTCGAACTATGGCAGCTCGCATGGTAACTGTTGCAAGTCTGAAAAGTTCGCCCTCGCTGCTAAACCTCTCAGAATGGCCTGGAAACTGTCCCAAATAGTACGCGTTGCTCTACCTCTCAGTCATGGTGACTGATCGACTCCTCTGCTGGTGTGTCTAGACCCCAGATGGATCCCCCTTGGGAATGCGCCCCTCTACCACTGGAAAACTGCGCCCTGGTGATTCCACCGTCGGAATCGGCTGAGATATGTCTCAAACTGATCGCCTTGGCCAACTGTGAAATGGGTCGGAAGGGTTTTCCTGGATCTAATCTGATGATCGCTCGGGAACCCCAATGTGTCCGCCCAAAGTGTCGCATGCCCAAAGTGTCGCACTCCCAATGCCCGGAAAATGCGCCCCGGATGATTCCTCTATCGAAATCTGACAAGGAACCAGGCAAAAGATGCGCCTTGCCTTCCTCTTAACTAGGTCGGAGGGGAATCTTTGAACTCTCCCTTGATGGGACAAGTCGATCCACTGAACCTCCTCAGAAGCTGCGCCCTCACCCTGAATAAGTGCGCCCTTGCTGCTAGAACCTGTGTAACTGCTACTGAAGAATGATGGAAGGCCTGTGTGATCTTCCCGGTGACTAGGGTGTGTCTTTCAACACCGAAATCAGCCAACTGGTGTCTTCCTCCTGGAATCCACTGAACTATCTTTCCTGATATGCGCCTCTCTCCTCGATGACAAGTCAAAATCTGCATAATAATGAATTAGGTCACCGAACCTTCTCTTATAGCTGCCTGAAACCCTAATTCGTTGTTGACTTCTAATTTTAGCTCATTTGTTCTATTTTTAGCTCAAATTGGCTTAAAAGCGCTTTTAGCCACTTTTAGCTCAATGTCACTTTCTGAATATAACACCTCTGACTGGAGTGACCTCTAGTAACCCTGTTTACCCCTTTCTGGCCCTGGCTATAGTCTAACGGGGCGGTTTAGACCATTAAGCCTCCTTTCTGGAGCTCCTATTTGGAAAGGGACATTACAATCCTCCCTTCGCGAAATTCCTAGTCCTCAAGCAATACCAATCCAGGGTGTTGCAACACCTGCTCGCTCTCCCAAGTAGTGTCCTCTACTGGAAGCCCTCTCCATCTAATCAAACACTCTCTGATGACCCTGCTCCTCAGTTTCCGCTCCCGAAACTCCAGTACCTCCTCCGGAACCAACTCCAACTGTCCCTCCTCATCCAATGGGAGAAGCTCCTCTAATGTGCTAATGAATTGTCCCACTGCGTTTTTGAGGCAAGATACGTGGAACACATTATGAATCTTGCTCCCCTATAGAAGCTCTAGCTCATAAGCAACCTCGCCTACTCGGCGCATGATCCTGTAAGGGCCATAAAATCTGGGCTTGAGCTTCTTGGCCCCACTCTTCTTCAGAGATGATTGTCTATAAGGTTGGAGTCTCAAGAAAACCATATCCCCAACCTCAAAGTTACGCTCTATCTTGTGCCTGTTTGCACTCATCTTCTGTCAGTTCTGTGTCGTCTACAAGTTCTCTTTCAGCAACTTGAGAATCTCCTAACTCTCTATGATCCAATCCTTGGCCTTGGGAGCTCTTCTCTCCCTGAAAACCAAGTCTACCAAAGTGGGAGCATCATATCCATACAATGCTCGGAAGGGTGTCATACCAATGGACATGTGGAAAGTGATGTTGTAGCAATGCTCTCCTAAATGTAGCCACTTGACCCATGTTCTCTGTTGTCCACCTACATAGTTCATCAAATATCCTTCAACCCACTTGTTGACGACCTCGGTCTGCCCATTTGTCTGAGGGTGATAGTTGGTGCTCGGTGCCAACTCTGTCCCCACCAATCTAAACAACTCCCTCCAGAATGTCCCAATGAATCGACTATACCTGTCACTGATGATGTTACTCAACAACCCATAAAGTCTGAAGACCTCCCTGAAGAATAGCTCGGCTACCTGAACTATGTTGTACTCTATCGGTATGGCATAGAAGTGAGCAAACTTGGTCAACCTGTCAACCACTACAAAGATACAGTCCTTACCCTAGACCTCGGGTAGGCCTGTGATGAAGTCCATCGATATACTTTCCCATTTCTGCTTTAGAATGGGAAGTGGTTGAAGTAGCCCTGCTAGAAGAGTATGCTCTGACTTGCTCTGCTAGCAAGTCACACACTCACTGATGTGTCTCATAACGTCCTATTTGAGGCCCTTCCATGAGAACCTCTCCCTGATCTGTCTGTAGGTTTTGAAAAACCCATGATGGCCTGCTAGTGGTGAATCATGAACTGCTATGAGGATCTTCTTCTTGAGCCCCGTATCTGTCACTAAATAGACTTTGTCCTTGTAGAATATGACATCGTCAATGACCCTATACCTGTCATCCTGTATCTGCCCATCCATAACCTCACAAGCGAACTTGTTCTTGGAATATTCCACTAACAAGTGGGATTTCCAATCTGCTGAAATCTCCATCAAAGAACATGTCGCAAGTCTCCTCGATAGTGCATCGGCCACAATGTTCTTCTTCCCCTTGACATACTCTATGTCGAAGTCGAATGCATGTACCTTCGTCACCCATTTCTGTTGGTGCTCACCGAGGTCCTTCTACTCAAGGAAATACTTCAAGTTGTTGTGATCTGTTTTGACCACGAATTCGTTGCCCGCCAAATATTGTCTAAATTTGGTCAAGGCATGCATGATTGCCAGCATTTCCTTGTCATAAATGGAGTACAACCTCTCGGGCTGACTGAGCTTTCTGCTTTCAAATATAACGGGATGTCCTCCCTGCATCAAAACTGCCCCGATACCCACGTCGGATGCGTCACTCTCTAGTACAAATGGCAAAGTGAAGTCTGTTAATGCCAACAATGGACAAGTGCCCATGACTTCTTTCATGTGATCAAAGGCTTTATGTGACTCCTCGGTCCAGATGAAAGCCCCATGCTTGGTAAGATCCGTCAATGGTGCTCCAAGTTGAGAAAAACCCCGGACAAACCACTTGTAATAGCTGCACAACCCGAAGAAACTCCTCAACTCTGTCATGCTATTGGGCGTTAGCCAATCCAGAATGGCCCTGATCTTCTCCTGGTGTACCTGTACCCCCTGTGCACTGATGATGTGGCCCAAGTAAAGTAGCTCTGTCATACCACACTCACACTTGGACTCTTTGGCGTATAGTGACTGCGGCTCCATGATGCTCAATACCTCATCCAGGTGCCTCATATGCTCCTACCATGTCTTGTTGTAGACCAAGATATCGTCGAAGATAACCAAGACTGATTTCCTCAACTGATCCCTGAATATGTAGTTCATACAAGACTGAAATGTAGTCGGTGCATTGGTTGGCCCAAATGGCATAACCAGAAACTCGAAATGTCCAAAGTGACACCAAAATGTCGTCTTCTCTATGTCTTGCTCTCGGATGTTGATCTGATGATACCCAAAGCATAGATCAATCTTTGAGAAGAAAACTGTCCCATGCAGTTCATCCATCAACTCATCAATGTGAGGGATAGGATACCGGTTCTTGATGGTTTTCTTGTTCAAGGCCCGATAATCAATGCACATCCTCGTGGTACCATCCTTTTTCAAAACTAAGACAATTGAAGAGGCGAATGGGTTGTTGCTCTGTCTGATGTGTCCCATCGCTAGCAATTCCTTAATTACTTTCTCTATCTCATCCTTGAACCTCCTAGGATAACGATAGGGGGGTGTGATCATAGGTTTGGCCCCCTCCAACTCAATGGTGTGCTCAAACCCCCTGTCAGGTGGTCTCCCTGGTGGAATCGACCCAAAAACATGTTGATGTCGTCGCAACAAATTCATGATCTCTGTATGATACTATTGTGATCAAGCACTCTGCGGCATATGCTACCTCCCCATGTCTGAATATCCTCTCTATCCTCTTGGTCGAAACTGTCCCAGGTGCTCCTCTTGACATGCCTCTCAGAACAACCTTCTTCTCGTCACGGTCTCTGAACCCTGTTATCCACCAGTTTGCACAAGCTGGATTTCCTGAAGAGCCGCCAGAGAATGAGCAATCAGTGCTCATATTTGCAGATTTCAGAGTTCAGTCGGTCTTGTGAAAGACCCCATTTTTTCCGCATTTCCACCATTGTAATAAATGTCCTAAGTATGAGAGATTGTAAAAGGCTATTGGTCACCGAAGACTAGGAATGAGCACATACTTCGGAGAGTTTTTTTCTACTTGTTAATTTTTTTTTTTGCTTGCCTTAGTGAGCGATTAAATAATTTCTAAGTTTTTTCACTCATAAGACTTGCTCCAGAGCCGGAGTATGTGCTGGCAAGCAGGTTTTGGCATGGAAAATCCAATGTCTAGTGTCTAAATGTATATAAGCTCATATTAGGACATATTGATTGAGTCATCTGGAAATTGCGGCTAGGTTTGATAGGTTTTTTTTAAGTTTTTAGTGAATTAATTAAATTCCCGCAAAATTGGAATTTATTAATTATGAGTCAATAAATGTAAAAAATATGGCATCAAACATTGTCAGATGCCATATTTATAGTCGTTTTCCAATCCAAAGTATCATGTAAACCACTATTTCCCATCTTTCGAGGCAAAAAAATGATTATTATCACTAAAAAATCAAAATTACTCGAAAAATACGGAAAAGGGAATAATTTAATTAATCTCCTAAATTTTAGGAGAACTGGGGAACATGTTTTTTCATGTCCCCAGTTGACTAGAGGCCCTGGGCGAGTTTAATTGAGGTAGGGACCACATGATTGAGGTGACATGGAGTCAGGAGGAGATCCCAATGAGGAAACTCGACCTAAATGCAAATATTCTTATGAGGTAACATGTATTGATCTACATTTTAATTTTGTGTTTAATTGTTAAAGCCTTGTAGGTATGCTAACATATAATAGGGTAAGAATAATCTAGCTTCATTACCTTATTGTTTCATTACATCATAGACTCTTCAATGCATGCTTTATTTTCGGTTTAATTTAACATGCGTTTGTGAGTTGTGTGTGTAGGGAAGGCCTTTAACAGTTTTGTGCAGGATTGAAGTGTAGAGTTACAGGTTCCTCAAGGTGGAGGACTGACAGGTGGTGGTTTCCATTGTCATTGTCCAAAAGATTCTAAGATCAAGCTCCCTCTTCTTCAAACCAAGAGAACCCCATAGCCCAAAGTTCCAGGCTCAGACGAAAGCTCTAGAAAACTGATAAAAATCTATTTTTCTCATTATTTTCTTTGATTGCATGCAAGTTAGAGCAAGTCTATATTTCATTCTTAAACATCCAAAGTTTGCATGCATGGTTTGCTAGATCTAGGCTGAAATTTGTCAATTTTTAAAGAATAGATCTAGGCAAGTTTAGGCATTTTCTTGGTCTTTTCATCTATAGTCTAGATCAAAGTTTGTGCTTAATTTTAACTTCTTTATCAAGTTGTTCAGAGGTTTTATGTTTGTTGTCCTAGAACAGCAAATAGAAGTCACTAAAAAGACCCTAAGTTAGCATTGTTTTAAGCCTCAAAAGGCCCTAAAATTTACACTTTTTGCCTCAGAAAAATTTTCTAAAAATTTTGATAAAAATTTTCTAAAAATTTTGATAAAATTTTTATCGTTTAGAACTCTTTCTTATCATATTCTAACTTGCTTTACTTGCTGTTTTTTTGCAGCAAATACAGGTGCAAGAGGAGATTCTGTCAATTTTGGACAAAATCAAGGTTCTCGGGGACCCTAGGGGGTTGTGACTTCGTCAAAACGAAGTTTCCTTCTTTTCTCTTTTCTTCTTGTATTCTTCTAAACGATCCAATTATAAGGATCCCTCCTTTTCCAAAAGACCTTAAAGCTCAAACAGAACATTGGTTCTCCACTGTAATAGTGCAATAAAAGCGGGCCCTTTGTGCCCAGTTTCTTCATCCCCTTAAGGGGATTTGTGTTCTGGGTTGGTTTGTCCTTTTTTTTGAGTTGTGCATACTAATAATCTAATAATCAAATACACAAATCAAATGTATCAAACACACTACAACACTCTAAGTTTTATTGCATGTTAACCAATTCTCAAATTTTTCATGCATAGTTAGCTTTGCTTCAAGTATTTTCTTTCTTCAATCAATTTTGCAACAATATTCAATTTTCCAAAGTATCTTGTAAATATATTCTCAACTACAAAGCAGAGTACATAAACTTAACTGTTGCAATTTTATCTTTACATTTTCAAGTGCTTGTGCAAGTGCTTCATTATCAAAGCAGGGTGTGTGATCTATCTATTTCATGTTTTATCAAGTAATTGAACCTTGCTAGTTTAATAGGGCAACCCATTAAGATTGTGAGTTCATTGGGAAGAAAAAGCCTAAAAGTGACCTGCGAAGTAAGGCGGGCCCTCTCGGGACCTGGCTTCCAACCCGTTTTGGACATCCAGTACTTTTAGTGAGTTTACCGGTGAGACCATTGGGTTTCGGTAAATTTGCAACAAGTCCAAGCAAAGAACAAGCTTTCTAAAGAGGCCAAATACTCTTCATTAACTAATTACAAAATTTACCTTAATAAAATCTTCGATCTACACTGCCCACGACTCCTTTTAAGGCACTGGTTAAAAAGAACTATCATTTTACTTTATGTGAGCAGTTATACTTATGCATGTTGTCTAATCTTCTTTTATGCTCTTGAATATTGCAGATGTTGTATCTTTTTGATGTATGAATATTTCATGAGCAAGGTATTCTTTATGATGATAAATGCTAAGTGGTGAATGATCTGATTTTATTTCAAGCAATAAACTCCTAGATTAAAGTGTTTTTCTTTCTTAATTTAGAAAAACCTTAGATTTATTTTATAGGGACTACCCCCCTTGGCTTCGCTAGGAGTTGGCCTAGACGGAGGAGTTGAGGATCAGGTGACAGCACCTTGACTCAAGACTTGCCCCCAAGGACACACCAAGTGGATTGAAGGTTTCTTCCATGTTACCCCAGGTGTGTATTAAAACAGAAACATTTTTGGCGTCATTGCCAGGGATAAACCTTTCTATTCCCGGGTCACGACTTGTTTTTCATTTTAGTTTTACTTAGTTTTCTTTTGATGCTTATAATTTATCAGAAATAGACTCAACCATCTGGCGACTCCACTTACTTCCAATTTAACTAAGTATTCTACTAGGAGAAACTCAAAAGGCCTACTTAACCTCATTCTTGAACCTGAGAAGTTTTGTCGAAGGAGGTTAGCCAAAGCCTCTCATCGTAGAGTACTTAGTCATTTAGGAACAGAGTCAATTTCTGATATTCACTTGCTCTTTGTCAATAAAAGCTTGACTTCAGAAATGGTTATCTATAATAAATGTGACTTTACTGCAATTAATAATTATCTGCATGCTCTCCCTGAAAAATCCATAGAAAAGCTTCCTAGTTTCCAGGGTAACAATGCTATAACTGCCAAAATGCATATCAAAGCTTTTATGAGATGTACTAACAAATGGTGTGCAGCTCACGATTATGAACATGTCAAAATGAAATTATTTGTCTTATCCTTAGAAGATATTGCCTTAGATTGGTATGAAGATCTGCCTGACAACAAATTTAAAACGCTCAAAGAACTTACAGATGCCTTCATTGAAAAGTGGAGGGAGAAGAAAGATCACCGTCAATTGTTAGAAGCCCTTAACTCAATCAAGAAAAATGAGAATGAAACAATGGACGAATTCAATCAGAAGTTTAACGAACTTGTATCCATTATGCACACTGACATCAAGCCTCCTAAAGAAGCTATCCTAATCTATTATGTCGAGGCCTTTGGAGGGGAAATGAGATACCAGCTTAGAGATAAGGAACCCCTCGACCTCAAGTCAGCTCAAGAGATAGCAGTCAATATAGATAAGAACATGCAAGCATCAGGCAAGTCCAACATTCCTGGTTTCAGTAGAGGAAGCACTTCTAGGCAAACAGAGGCTAAGAACAAGGCTGCAGCTGCAGCTCCTGAAAATAAAGACCCGAATTTCGACCCCCTAAAGGTCGTTACTGAAATGGTCAAACGAATGGAAGCTACTGATGCTACTCAACTTAGTGCCATGCAAAATAGGTTGATAGCAATGGAGAGGTCACAAAATAACAGGTTTCAACCTAGRCCAAATAATGATAGGTGGCCGAGAAAAGGTCTCCCTCAAGACCAAAGGCCACCCAATCAATTAGAGTCAAATAATGTGGTTCAAGAAGAAGCACCACCTTTCTGCAGAACATGTGAAGACTTTCATGATGAGTCTACTTGTCCAATATTTTGTCAGATTAATGAACAAGGCCTTCCTCAAACAAGCAACTATGTAGATCAGCCCAGAAATACCAACCACATCAATACTTTTGGTGAATCTCATCCTCTATCTATGGATTATTGGCTTCAAATGCAAGAGAGGGGTGAGCAAGCAAACAAAGTGGTTGAGGGATATGATAATGTGACCAAGTTATATAGTCACAAACCTTCAAATGAGCAGATCTTAGAAATGGCAAGGCACAGAGGAATTGTTTACCAAAGGAAAGGAAAAGAAGGAACTAGCAACTCTCAAACAAACTTTCCAAAGGTAACTACTCCTATACAAACTCTCCTATACAAACTCCAACTGTAAATTTAAATGTTGATCTAGGTAGTTGGATAACAAATGCAAAGGTATTGGTTTCAGTCTCAGATCTCCTCAAAATTCCTTCACCGAAAGAAAATCTTCTACAAGCTATAGATCCTCCAAGCAATAAAGTTTTTTCAAGTAATAAAGTTGTTCCAAGTAGAGTTTCTCCAAAAGAACAAGAAAAGATTTTGGAACAACACGAAGATCCTCTAGTGTTCTTAACTAGTAGAGATAGGACTAAGGAAGAAAATCCTCCTTTCTTTGTCTCACTTGAAATAAACGATCAGTGGCTACACAACTGCATGTATGATTCAGGGGCTTCCTCAAACATTATCACAAAAGGGATTATGCAAAGGCTAGGTCTAAAAATCACAAGGCCTTATCAGAATGTGTGTGCCATGGACTCAAGGGAAATAGAAACACATGGAATAATTATAGATCTCCGAGTTAAGCTAGCCTTCCATCCTAGCTTTACTTTCAAAATGGACGTCCTTGTCATAGATGTGCCAGATGCATGGGGGATGCTATTATCTAGGAAATGGGGAGCAGCAATGGGTGGTTGTTTGAATATGGATTTGACTTTTGCTACTATTCCATACCCTCCTCCTTCAACTGAAAACTTCAGACTCTTTAGGGAAAAGGAAAGGAAGTATCACATACAAGACCCTAAAGATCAATTTAATGAGTTTCTTTGCCAAGTGTCAGATATGGGTGACTTCTCCATCTGCTCTAACTTCTTAGCTCCAGCTCAAGAGAAGTTTAAAGATGAAAAAGTTAGCAACAAAGCATGGAAAATGCATTTTGACGGAGCTCACTCTAGATCAGACAAAGGGGCAGGCATTGTGTTAAATTCTCCAACAGATAAAACTTACAATTTTGCATTCAGACTTGAGTTTGATGCAACTAATAATGTGTTAGAGTATGAGGCACTTTTGCTAGGCTTAGAAACCGCTAAGGACATGGGTATCAAAATTCTCAATATAAAGGGTGACTCAGACTTAGTGATTCTCCAAGTTAAGAATAAGTATGCATGGAAAAGTGAGAGGCTTAGAAGATACAGAAATGCTATATGGGATACCATGGAACACTTTGATGACATGGACCTCATTGTTATCCCTAGAGAACAAAACAGCCTAGTTGATAGTCTGGCTATAGCAGCTTCTACCCTCCAGCCCTCCGAAGATCTAATGAAAGGAGAAGGTAAGTTGGAGATAATATTTAGGCCATTTGTCCCAGGTAATGTTGACAATTGGCAAGTTTTCAGGGATGATGAACAAATTATAAGGTTCATCCATAACATAGGAGAAATCTCAAACTTTAATGCTAGCTACAAAGAGGAAGGCAAGGAATATGTTGAAGAGGATAATCCCATCAAAAATCTAGTACCCAGAGGTATAGTTGCCCTTGAAGAAATTTTTGACAGGCATGACATGTAAAAAAAGAAAAAAGAAACAATAAAGCCTGACAAATATATTGAAATAAACATTGGGACAGAAGAAATCCCAAGAATGATAAAAATTGGAAAAGGAACCACAGAAAAGGAAAGGAAGGAACTAATCAACCTAGTCCAAGAATATAGGGATGTGTTTGCCTTCACCTATGATGAACTCAAAGCATACAAAGAAGATGTGTTTCAACACACCATCCCTCTCAAAGATGACACAAGACCTTTCCGACAAAAACTTAGGCATATAAATCCTATGTTGGCACCTCTAGTTCAAGCCGAGTTAAAAAAGATGTTGGATGCTAGAATCATTGCTCCAACCAGACATTCATCTTGGTGTTCCAATTTAGTGGTGGTCAGAAAAAAGAATGGGGGGATAAGATTATGTATTGACTTTAGAAACTTGAATCTTGCATGTATTAAAGACAACTATCCCCTCCCCAACATGGAAACCCTACTTCAAAGGGTAACTGGTTCCAAGATTATGTCCATGTTGGATGGCTTCTCAAGCTATAACCAAGTCTTGGTGAGGAAGGAAGATCAAAACAAAACTACCTTCACCACTCCTTGGGGCACCTTTGAATATCTAAGAATGCCTTTTGGCTTACTTAATGCAGGTGCCACTTTTCAGAGAGCCATGGATTTTGCCTTTCATGAACTAATGGGCAAAATCATAGAAATCTACCAAGATGACTTTAACAGTATTTTCCAAGAAAAGATTAGATCACATAAGTCATCTCAGGCAGGTTTTTGAAAGATGTCGAAAATATGGTATCTCCTTGAACCCAGCTAAGTCCATCTTAGGTGTTGACGAAGGCAAGCTGCTAGATCATATCATAGGACTAGGTAGGCAATTAATTAAGTTGCTTAACTTAGAAAAGATTTACAGAAGAGAGAAAAGGCAAGCAAACAAGAAAAGGAAGCAAGAGAGAGGGGAAGCAAACCAAGAAGCAAACAAGCAAACCCTATCCCACGTCCTAGGGTTTGGGAGATACCCTTTATCTCACAAACCCTCACGTCCTAGCTCAAAAAAGGCAAAAATAAGGAAGAAAAAGCAAGGTCTAAGTAAACCCTAGCTACCCCAAGGCTCACACGTGGGAGGAGGTCGTACTACTCCTCCTCCCACAACTATGAGCCACTAACAAGCAACCAAAAGAAGAAATCATACACAAGAAAGCTTCGAAATTGACAAGGAGGGTTGAGAAATAGCTACCAATCCCCTTGGAGGGTTTTTAGGTGTTGTGTGGATGTCTTTGAGTAGCCAATCCTTTCTCAACCAAATCTGATCCTGCAAAAACCAGCGAGGTTTCCCTTGCTAGGAGTGCTACACACAACAATACAAATGGAGGAAAAATTTTGCTTTTTGGGGCAAAATTTTCCTTGAAAAATTTGTGGAAAAATTTATATTATGATGACCATACAACTATATTATGCTAGCTGAAATGTGGATTGCAAAGAAATATAAGGAGAAAGAGCAATAGAAGAAGATTGCTTGGAGTGTATGAAAATCTCAAAGGGGGACTCTTCCAAGAGGCATCCCTAATGAAACCCTTGAAGTTCAACCTGCAAAACCTAACACAATAGCATGCATAAATGGATAATATGGAGGGTTAAACTAATAAAGTGAAATACTTGCACCCGATCTAGCTAACCACATATATAGATCTACAAGACTACTCTTTGCAAGATCTACTCAAATAAAATACTTTACCTAAGATCCATTCATGCAACCATCATATTAAATTGAAACAAATTTACCTCATGTGTTTGTAAGAACCAAAATACTTATAGCTCTTCCCAAAATCCTCCAAAGCTTCTTTTATTATTGCATCAAGAAATGGGATATTGGAGAAATACTTGCTCCAAAACCCTAAGAGAAGAAGAATGAAAATGGATGGAATAGAGAGAGAGAGAGTGGAAAATCAAGTAGCATGACACTAGCTCAAGATATGGTATGTGAAAGAGTGAGGGGAGGGTTCCTTTTATATTTGGAGAGGCAAACTCACCCCTCTTGGATCTATGCCAAGTGTCCAACACCAAGCAATAGAGGAGATCCCTAGGCTAGGGCGCACCATCTAGGGTTTAGGAAGTAGATCTAGGGTGTAGATGGTGTGGGAAGTGTTGGGATCACACAAAATCAAGTGGGGGGCTATGGGATTCGTGCTAGGGGAGTGGAAAGAATTTAAATAATTTTTTAGAAATTTCCAAGTGAGGGGGGCGTAACTCCTCTTGGAGGGTGCACCACTTGGGGGAGATGGAAAGGATGGAGGTGTTGGGATGAGGGAAAAGGTGTGGGATCACCTTAGGGTGAGACGTGGGGGTTAAAGGAAAGGAAAGCAAAAGAGAGGGGGCCCCACGTAGATCACAAGGACCAATCTCCAAGGAAAAACGTCAATCCCCCTAGGGGGCGTAACTTTTGAGTGTGGTGAAGGGGTAAGGGTGTTTAAAGGGTTGAAACAAGGTTGGGTGGATAGGTTATTCTTAGGGAGTCTCTCTCTAACCTTTATCCATCATTTTATATCCTTCTAACTCATTATTACAATTTTACATTTTGCCATGTTTGGACTTTAGCAATTAAAATTGTTGTTTTAGACTCACTGACACTCCGGGTGGACAAATCCATGGCTAAAGTTGTCCAACTAAGTTGAAACTTGGTCCATGGATGTGAGGGGTGTTATTTCATTTCTTTTGAGCACAAATACACCTATCAAAAGTCCAAGGACCTAGTTTTTTACAATTATTGCTCAAAAATAATTAATTAATTAAACCTCCAAACTTAGGGAAATTTAATTAAAAATTAATTAATTAAAAAAATATATACTAGACTCTACGGAATTCCGCGAAACTTTCTAAGATGTCTTGCATAGTCATTTACAATGATTCCCTACAATAGTTACCAAAAGATAAGCCCACTAGAACGTCATTCACCACTTTGGAGGAATTATTGCAAGTGTGAGGGAAAAACTCAAGGGAAATCAATAAGGCTGAAAAGCCCAATTGATAACCTGAGGATTAAAAACCCTCGGTGAAAGGAACTCTCCCAGTGAGCCGATCCCAAGGTAACTGACCTAGACATGACTCATGCAGACCTATTACATTATTAACCCACGCAGGGGTGCGGAAATTCCAATTACAAAAAGAAATGTTGGGGCCAAACACTGCCCTGTAGAACACAAATTTGCATCTGATGATGCATCTCTTCATGCCACATGAAGTTGACCACCTGTGTTGGAGAGGCGGTCAACAGGTCCTTTTGAGAAATGGAAGCCACCATGCTGAAGTAATCCAACTGCCATTGTAAACCAGGGTCTCATGTCCAATTTCTCATGTGAACTCCACACGGAAAATATCGGCACCCAATAACCAACTGAAAATAATGCTCCCCATACTGACACCTATCATGTGGATCCAAATAAGAATATCCATCCACATAGTGGGAAAGGGTCAAAGCTGAATCTAGACAAAACAATATCGTTGTAGAATATGCAGGCTGGACACTGGTAATCATAACTAGCTCCTGATGTATCACATGTTCTCTACCGAAGGTGGAGTAGAATCATCAAATAAAATATGGAAGTGGTTGTCATCCCAGAAATGACAACTATCCATATACCAATCATCACAATCATCCTCCAAATCATACCAAGCATACACTTCTTGATGATATTCCTTCATGATGTCTGCCATAAGATATCTCTCTTGAAGGAGATCCAATGATTGTTGACTATTGTGATAACTATCTCTGATGCCTTGCAGAGGATCATGCATATCGGCTTTGACTGTTTCAATCATATGTAGAATTTCCCTGAGTTGAGAATGCATATCCATTGGAAACACCACATATAATATACCAAAAGAAAACTCTTAAAATGATTTATCAAATGGCACTGATCTGGTAGCAATCTGAGCACCCTATGAAAAGTTATGAACGTTGCAATCTCATCACCATCACGAAAAAACCCAAAAAATAGAACAATAAATTACTGTAGAAAATCGCGGCTTTTTCCAAAAAACCTTGAAAAACTGTTGAATTTAAAAATGCTCATAACTTTACTTCCCGGACTCCGTTTCGACTGATTGTTTTTTAAAATTGGGTATTTTTCCGAGAGGAATTCAAATGCGCAACTTGTTTTTCCAAACTCGGCTCATAAAGCTTCATATTTTAACCTGAAGTGCGCCGCCCTCTTTTTCTTCCCTAGAAAAATTCTGCAAAAAAGAGCAAAAATTTCTTCCCTTCTTTGGCCAAGGAAAGTGCTCTGATACCACTAGTTAAGAACCAAACACTGAATACAAAAGAACCATAATAGATATAGAAGAACAATATGCAAAATCTCTTTTATTACTATCAAACCCTTAGGGTAGGGCAACACCATACAATGTATCATATTATGGAAGGGATCCTCTCCTGTTCATTTGCCTCTTCGAGGGGGCTTCCTCCTAATGAGTTTCAACTCCAAATACAATATTTCTCTTCATGTCCCACTACATTGCTTGTACCCCTTTATATAGTGTTACCATCACCTAAGAACATTCTAGAGGAGGAATCTTCTAGAAGTAGAACCTTCTAAGAAATCCTTGTACATTTATTATATCTAACTACCATAGTGGACCTTATTTAATAATATAGTGGACCTAATCCACCTTACATTGAATGGCCTCCACTATTATCACTATGGACCCTCTGGGCCCCCCCACTACCTCTTTAGCTACCTAACACTACAAGGTAGAACTTGGAGATAAGAACACCTATCCAGTCGAAGGAATTGGTCAAGCCTCCATCAAATTGAAAACAGGTAACAATGTTCATTTGAACAATGTCTTATATGTACCTGGTTTAGAAATGAATCTTGTATCCATATCTTGCCTAGAAGACAAAGGAAATAGAATAGCCTTTGTAGATGGAAAAGTATTATCTTGGTCTAGAGACTCCAGCATAGAGAACGCTAAAGTTATTGGAACCCGTGAAGGAAGACTATACTAACTACTAGAATGAAATGATGAAGCTTTTGTACATGATGAAGCCAATCCCAATGAACTTTGGCATAGAAGGTATGCTCATATCAACTATCAAGCATTACCTTTCCTCAAAAAGATGGTGGAAGGAATACCAAAACTACAATCTACACATGAAGGAATTTGCAAAGGATGTGCTCTTGGTAAAAATGTTAAGAAACCATTCTCAAGCAGTAATAATAGATCTAAGGAAATCCTAGATCTAATACATTCAGATGTTTACGGCCTGATGACAGTCAAATCTCTACGAGGTTCTCTTTATTATGTAATCTTCATAGATGATTACTCAAGAAAAACTTGGTTATATCTCTTGAAGACAAAGGACAAAGTTTTCAGCAAGTTTCAAGAAATCAAAGCAGAAATAGAGAACCTCACAAACAAGAAAATCAAGACCTTGACAACAGATAATGGAGGAGAATACACATCCAAGGAATTTGTTGCCTTTTGCAAATCGGCAGGGGTTAGGAGGGAGCTAATTGTTCCTCATAATCCTCAACAAAATCGTGTAGCAAAAAGGAAGAATAGATCTATTGAAGAAACTATGAAGGCACTAATGAACAATCAAGGTTTATCTATGTATTTCTGGGGAGAAGGAGCCATGACAGCAATATATGTTCAAAACAGAAGTCCCCATCGCATATTGAAAGATATGACTCCAGAAGAAGCCTTCTTAGGAAAGAAACCAAATGTGGAACACTTAAGAATCTTTGGATGCCCTATTTACATTCACATCCCCAAGGATAAAAAGAAGAAACTAGAACCCTCAGGAAAGAAGGGTATATTTGTCGGATACAGTGAATCATCTAAAGCCTACAGAATCTATATCCCGGAACAACATAAGGTTGAAGTCAGCAGAGAAGTAACATTCAATGAAAAGATGGCTTTCAATAAATCCATAGAAGAAACTATAGAAGAAGAGCATGAAGAGCTTAAAGTAGAAAGCACATGTCTTCCAAAAAGTCAGAATGAAGAAACAGAACAACTTGATCATCCGATGCAACCATGTGAACCTATTTAATCAATCATTGTACCCAAAACCAGGAAACTTCCAGCCTGGCTTGAAGCTACTCTACAAGAAGCAGAAAGACTCAAAGCCCCAAGTGGCACCTTCAAAGAACGCAAAAAGCCCAAAAGATTCTCCCGCTATGCAGCATGTATGACAAAGCTTATAAATGAAGAACCCACCACATTTGAAGAGGCAGCTCAGAAGAAACAATGGAAAGAAGCCATGACAGAAGAACACCGGTCCATTATGAAAAATGATGTATGGGAAATTGTGCCTAGACCCAAAGAAAAATCAGTAGTAAATTCAAAATGGGTCTATAAGATCAAACATGCAGCAGACGGAAGCGTGGACATATACAAAGCAAGGTTCGTAGCTAGAGGGTTCTCCTAGAAGAAGGGAGAAGATTATGACGAGACTTTTGCTTCTATTGCCAAATATACTTCTATTAGAGCCATTATGTCTCTTGTTGCTTCCATGGGATGGAGTTTACATCAGATGGATGTAAAGACAGCTTTTCTCAATGGAGCAATCGAAGAAGAAGTATACATAGAACAACCTCAAGGATTTGAAGTACATTCTAGAGAGACTCATGTTTGCAAATTAAAGAAAGCCCTGTATGGACTCAAGCAAGCTCCAAGAGCTTGGTATGCCAAAATAGACAGCTACTTAATAAGACTTGGTTTCTCCAAAAGTCATGCAGATCCAAATCTCTACTACAAAGTCGTGAACAATTAACTTGTGATTCTACTGCTATATGTTGACGATTTATTCTTGACAGGTGAAGAGTCTCTAATTACCCAGTGTAAGAAGGAACTAGCTTTTGAGTTCGATCTGAAAGACCTCGGTCTCATGCATTATTAGTTGGGACTAGAAGTATGGCAGAAGCGTGGTGAAGTATTCATTGGGAAAGTATGCAATGAAGATTCTTTAGAAGTTTGGAATGATGGATTGCAAATCCATGGACACTCCTATGACCACAGATATAAGAAAAGTAAGAGACTCAAACTCTGATCCAATAGGCCCATCCCTATATCGACAATTGATTGGGTCATTAATATATTTAGTGAATGCTCGACCAGATATTTGCTTTGCTGTAAACACCCTAAGCCAGTTCCAGGTGGAACCCAAACATGAGCATTGGATCGTTGCAAAGCATGTTCTAAGATATATTTGTGGTACGCTAAACTATGGTTTAAGATATACCTCATCCAGTGATAAACAGCATCATGGATTCACAGATTCAGATTGGGCAGGAAGTGCAGAAGACAAAAGGAGTACTTCAAGGATGTGTTTCAGCTTGGGCTCCGCTATGATATCTTGGGGCAGTGGGAAATAGAATTTTGTCACACTCAACACAGCAGAAGCAAAATATATCGCAGCATGTGAGGCATGTACAGAAGCAGTATGGCTGAGAAAGTTGATTTCTAGATTATTTGATCAGGTACCAGATTCAACCATAATATACTGTGACAATCAGAGTTGTATAAGGTTATCCGAACACCCAGCGTTTCATGATCGGTCGAAACACATTGAGATCAAATACTACTTTATTCATGATAAAGTCCAGGAAGGAGAAGTGAAACTCCACTATATCTCCACAGATGAGCAGATAGTAGATATTTTGACAAAGCTTTGTCCAGGATAAAGTTTGCATACTTACAAGACAAGTTGGGGCTCGTGGAGATAACTCCCTTAGTTGAAAAGGAAGAGATGGCTCCCCGGGTTGGGAGGGAGCACTGATATATATATCATTGATTTATGGACAGTCATTTTCTAGTTTGGAAAATGATCCAGGATGGGCAGTTCCTTTCTAGTTCGGAAAGTGGTTTGAGATTCTCTAGCGGACAGGCATTTTCCAGTTCGGAAAATGGTCCAAATCGATAGTCATTTTCGTAATGAAAATGGTTTGATAGATTTTTGATGTACCATAGACAGCAATTCCCCTTGTGGCCAGTGTGGGGGAATGGTCTAGGACAGTCATTCTTCTTGGCAGTCACTCTGAGTAGTGGTCAAGTAGAATGGTCTGCCTCGTCGGGCAATCATTCTTTCGAAGTTCACAGTTGTGAGCAGTTTCGAAGAATGGTTTGTTTTGGAGGTTGGTGCAAGACAGTCATTTCCATTAGGAAATGGTCCAGACAGTCATTCCCTAGGGCAGACTCATTCTATCCAGGTTGCACTATGATTAGTGCCGGAAGAATGGCCCAGTTAGGTGAATGGTCCAGGTTCAGCAATCAGGGATAGGCATTCCCTAAAGCAGACTCATTCTCTCCAAGTTGCACTATGACTAATGCCGGAGGAATGGCCCAGTTAGGTGAATGGTCCAGGCTCAAAAATCAGGGACATTTATTCTTCCATGCTTGGGAATAATAGTCCAGATAGTCCATGGTTGATGTTTTTACTGTATGAGGGCAGATGCTCTTCCAGATCTCACAGATGTGAGTGGAAGAATGGCCCAGATGACTCAACTTGAATCATGATATTGTTTATGCAGGTTGATATCAGATGATATGACCGTTGTAGAGACAGTATGTCTCTAGACTCTCTAGACAGTAGTTGTATACTATTGTGGTGGATGCGTTCCACTGATTATGACTATGTGTCACTGGTTAGTAGTCGTGTGCTACTTGGTATGGTTGTGTACCACTGGATAGCAGTTATGTACTACTATGGATAGACACAGTTGTGTTCTATCAGATGATATTGTATTGATTGTCATGGAGATTATCCAGTTGGATAATGATGACGGTGCTCGTGATTTGATCATGAGATAGCCTGTGTGGCTATGATGATGCTATCGATTGAATGGTCTGTTTGTGCTCAAGACCATTGCCTTTTATACCTCCCTAGCTAGGAGGGAGTGTTGATATTATGGTAGTTGCGGGAGGTATTAACCTCCACTTGTGACCTTTGATGAGATTAGAATATTCCAGGAAGCAAGAAGAACCCTAAAAGACTTGGACATAACCCTAGAAGAAAAGTCAGGTAAAGAGAATATTTTATATTGAGTCTTTAGCCTCCAGAAAGAGAAGTCGGCCTAGACAGCCTAAAGAAAGCAGTATAAATATAGGGCGCAAGAGCTCATTTGGCATAGACAACTCGCAACTACAGAAATTTAGTAGTGAGCAAGTCTGGAGAGCAGTTGCAGCTGCAGTTACTGCAACCTGTGATTTCGGTCCTTTTGGGTTGGACTTTTTGATCAGTATTGGTTATCTTTGCTTGGTGCATTTGCCTTGGTTGGCTATTGATTTTCTACCGGAATTCTTCTCTCTGTCAAGGTCAAGGTCCTCGGGGGTGGCATTCGTGCCTATGGTTGGGTGACAATATTGCTATATTGTCTATGGTTAAACAAGCACATCCACTTTTCTAACAGTGGGATCATAAAGGCAGTTTCACTAAAAAGTTTAAGTGGATCCTACCAAAGAGTAGTAGGAGTCTAGATATTTTGATGTGTTTTCCCTTTCATTAGGAGCATGGGCCCATGCACTAGTTCCGAAAATTCTAAAAAGCGATAAAGAAGGTTTTCTGCCATACCATTTCTCATAAGAAGTCGTATCTATGATAGCATGAGCAGGTGTTCTATTGATGACATATGTTGTACAAACAACTGCCTCTCCCCAAAATGAAAGCTTCATTTTCTTGGAGTGAAGCATGCAAAAAGCCATCTCCATGATAGACCAATTATTTTGTTCTTGGAGTGTAAGGAACAGTTCTCTACTAAGATAAGATAAGATAAATGTATTAATGTCCAACAAATGACCACTAAAGTAGGTCAATGGGACTGTTTTAGGTACAAAGATGTCTACCGAAAGCGGGAGCGCTAAAATAGCTCCTATTAAAAGGCAAGAAACAAGAAGTAAAATAGCAATCTAATCTAAAATCCTAGAAGGTCGCCTTCAAAGAATGGAGAGGTGACCCAAGAGAAAGGATGAAAGAGAGAAGTACAAGATGAGTGGCTCTTCAACCTATGGCACCAACAGTAAGAGATCCCAGTCCACTAGGGCCATCTCTCCTAGCATCCGAGGCCGAATGGAAAAAACTCAAAATAGATGTTTGTCTGGAAGAAGAAGCGAGCGAGGAGCTCGAATGAGAAATGACTAGAAATCATTGCTAATATATTCAACTCCACCACCAATCTTAAGACACTTGATCTCCCTGTTGCTTTAATTCTCCACGAGATTTGAATTCACAAAACTTTCCAAACACCTCCTCTTTAGATTTAATGGTGTATACCCAAAGAGAGCAAAAGAAATCATTAACGAGGTGAGGAAGTACTTAATTTCCCCAATAGAAGATGTAGCCATAGGCCCACAAATAGGGTGCCTGAGGGGTACCCTTTCTCTGACCTTCATGCTAAAGCCTCCCACTATTCCACTCTTGGGGAGGTCATTCTTCTAGGCAACTTTAATGCCGGCACCAAAAACCTAAAGTATCTCTTTATAACAGGGACGAGGATGCGCTTTGTCTCCGGGAGTTAAAAGCCAGAGTCTGCGGGTCTTCACAAGAGTTCGCAGAACAAGTATGGGCCCCTCACGGGTTATGGGAGACACCTTCTACAGCTAGGGGAATCCTGTGACTTATTGATCATGAATTGGCTCCCTTGCTTTCCAAGTTCATGTGACTTTACTTGCTTCCCCCATAGTGGGGGGGCAGTGTGGTTGACTCTGTCTTAGTCAACCTGGATCTCCTCTCGCATATTCAGCACTTCTCTATATCCCGCCTCCCTCTAGTAGACCATGCACTCCTCACCTTCTCCCTCTCCACATCCCCCCTTCCCCACCCTCCCTAGCCTACCCCACCACCACCCCGCACCACCTTCCTTTTTGATAGAGATTGCAACGATTCCTATACCACCCGCCTTAAGGAATTGCTCCCCCCTATCTCCCATTTTAGATCACTAAACACCACCACGGCCAAATATGAGACTCTTTCCACAACTCTCATGGAGGCAACCCTTGATTCTTACACCCACTCCACCTATCAGCATATCCATAAGCTACACCTTGATCTTGCCCCATGAACAGTTGCTTCAACAATGAATGCAAATCCCTCCACAAGCAAATACAGATCGCCCTTACTCATGACCCATCTTCCTCCCCCCAACTCTGCAAAACATATCGTCAACTCCTTTGCCGGAAAAAGCGATTTTTTCTCTCCCGAAAGAGATGGGAACTCTATGAGGCCCTTCGCCACTCCCCGAAATCCTTCTGGCGTGCATTTTTTCCCAGACACCAAGCCACCCCACCTGACCTTGACCCCTGGGACATTTTCTCCCTTACCACCTCCCTTTATGATATCCTCGGACAACCTCCCACCCGCATCTCTTCCTCCCCCTCCTGCCACATCTTTTCTAAGCGAGATATTAGGAGAGCAACCAGAGCTACGAGTACCAGCAGAGTAGCAAATGAGGAAGGGCTTTAGGCCGAGTTCCTTAAGTAGGGCGTCCGATCTCTTGAGTCTTATATTGTTGATTTATTTAACCAAGTGGTATGCTCAGGATTCCCCCCTCCTGGACACGACACATTATACATCCAATCCATAAATCAAGGAGCAATCCCAATCCAAATAATTATCGGACTATCATGGTGGGTCACACACTCTCCAAGATTTATGCCACAGTCTTACACCAGTGGCTCTCTGAAGAGTTGGAGAGACATCATCTCCGAGCTAGAGGGAAAGTTGGTTTCCACCCAGACTACTAGACGATTGATCACATCTTCACACTCCAAGCCATTATTGAGGAGGCCTGTCATCGCTCTTCGAAGGTCTACACTCACTTTGTAGACTTCCGGAAAGCATTTGACACTATTTCGAGGGAGGCATTATTTCAAAGGCTCCATGACATTGGTATATCAGAGACCCTTCTAGTGGCCATTATGAGGTTGTATGAGTTGACTCAGGATGGTGCATGGTCTTTCAAACTTCATTCAAAGTACCATTGAGGTTAAATAGGGGTGCCCTCTCTCACCGACACTCTTCAAGATTTATATTGATGAGTTGGAGTCCTACCTCCATGAGCATATCCAGGGGGTGGATGGTTTCCTTCTACATCAAGTGTTTGATCTCCCTACTCTTATTTGTCGACGACTTGGTTTTGATGGCCTCCACTCCTGAGGGCCTGCAGAGACAAATTGATGCACCCGCTAGTTTTTGTGACCTTTGACAGTTGACGGTCAACCTGGGTAAAACCAAGGTTTTGAACTTCAACGCATCGAAGAGCTCCCTTACAGACTTACATTTCCATTACAAGGAGGCAGAGATTGAGATCACCACAGCGTACACTTATCTAGGAGTACAGTTCACGGGGCCCCGTTTCAGCATACCCTTCTACCTAGGATCAGTAAAGAGTACGGTTCTCTGGCCCTCATTGAGAGATAGTGCTTCTTGGGTCAGTTTCAGAACATCTCGTCCAAACTCTACCTAATAGAGGCAATTATCAGACCCACAGTTCTCTATGGCTCTGAGATCTAGGGATCGAGCTTGTTACTGACAGGTTGGGCCAAGTTGGAGGGGCTCCATACCCTACTTCTCAAGCATATCATTTGTTGCAAGCATACGGTTCCACGATCCATTATTCATGCAGAGTTTAGCATCCACTGATTCCGCCTTGAGGTCATTTTCCACCTAGTCTCTTTCCTTCGTAGAGTTAGATCTTTTCGTGACTCTACCATCAGGAGAGAGCGGTATCCCTACCTAGCTCTTTGCTTTCTCTTGCTTCAGCTTCCCCCTTAGTACATGTACGCGGTTGGTTCTCAGAGGCATCTCGACTCCTCTAATTAATGACCATCTCCCCAAAGCACCTTCCCCCGTTCAGTTTCTCCCTTAATGCATTGCGCCATCTCTTGCCAACTAGACAGGTACTAAATTAGGCCACCAGAGAGGACATCTACAGACTCTACACTCAGGTCACTTGCACCTAGCCTTCAGTGAACTTAGGGCCGACGATGTCCTTCTATCTAGAGCACCTTTTGGAGCTACGAGATGGCATCGTAGTCCGCCCTCCTACACACGCAGACATTGGATGCACTCACTCAAGATTCCTTTGGGTCAGCTCCGGATCGGATCCCATCGGCTTCGGATTGAGACAAATCACCATATACCGCGATCCAATAGGATCTACCAGATGTGCCACGTACAGGAGCCAGAGACAGAGATGCACCTCATCTTTAGGTGTCTTATATATTATGAGATCAAAGGATGCTACCATTTCCTATACAGGAACTCAAGGGGCTCACTCTCTACTTTATTCTGGTACCAAGATCATAGATGCCTAGACCTCTTCATCAGGGAGATATCTACCACAAATCTCAATTCTTGCATGCCACGCCCCACCTTGGGATGACTAGGACGATCAACTCATACTTTCATGCTAACCCATCAGATCAGAGCAACAAGTAAAGGGTTGAATCCCAAAGTACACTAGACAGTAGACTGGTGAGACCTCATGTCTCTACTCGACTTCTCCCTCAGGGAGTCAGATCATCATCCTCGAGACCGATTCATAAGTGTCGTACAGCACATCAGTCCACACATTCTCAAAGAGTTAGAGGGATTAGTTGCAGACAGCTCTAGTGCAGGGCACCTCCCGTCGATCAGACCACCTCCCAGTTTCAGACGAGCTGCCAGAGTTCTATTCGGAGTTTCTTTCTTTCGGCCTCGAATGCTAGGAGTATCCCTCGCTCCTACATCCTTCGAACCCTAAAGCAGGTCCATCATCAAGAGAGGCTTATAAAGCTTCATAGTTTTCCTTAATAAATGGATTTTATGAATTAATATAAGATAGTCATATCATCCATTTATAAAAAAAAGTCGACCTATTAATTAAAGATCAATAGATCAGCTTAATCCTTGAAAGAGGAGGCTAGGTTATTCTTAATGAGCTGCACAACAAGTTTCCAAGCTTCTCTTAGTCTTAAACCATCGTCATGATTGATGTTGTTCGCAATTTTTTCAATTTCTAATGCTTCTCTTACTTCCCTTCTGTAGTAATGCGGGATAGTAGCCAATACTTGAGAATCTTCAAGGCACATGTGGTGATTAGTATTGCAGGAGTGTTCGGCAACAGCAGATTTCTTAATTCTTCCATATTGAATATCAACGCTATGTTCTTTCAACCTGACTTTGATTGAGCGATTGATTTCACCGATGTATATTTTTTCCACAAGAGCATGGTATCACATAAACTCCTATATCTTTGGCAGTGTCCAACATATTTCTCAGGGATTTTAGAGGGGTAAAAGCCACTCTTATGTTCTTTTTCTTTAAAATCTTGGCAATCTCATTTGTAGTACCATGGATGTAAGGAAGAGTAACCTTGGGAAATTCATGTTTATGTTCCTAATCTTAGTTTTGTTTCCCCGTGCCTTTTGAATGGCTTCATTGATATGCTTTTCCTTATAACCATTGTTTATTAAGGCTCTCCTAAGATGATCAAATTCTTGTTCCAGATGATCCTTATCAGAGATTTTAATGGCACGGGTCACTAAGGTATTGATTATCCTAGTATTGATCATCCTTCATGTCGTTTAAACTTTACAACTAATCAATCTAGCCAAAATACCACCTTTTTATTGGTATGTGCAATGTGGTAGATCGAAAGAATAGTTGGTTCAACGCTTGAAACATGAAGAACATCTCCAAAGTTAGTTATAGCAATGATGACATCATCACACCTACAACCTATACGGTTGAATTGTTACCAATAACCACTTTCTCTCCACTATGTTGTTGTTTGTAATTAGAGAGAAGGTGTTCATATTTAGTCTTGTGTCGAGTAGCTCCAGAATTATTAATCCACTCCAACTGAGAAGAAGAGGACCAAAGTGCAAAGTGTACTACCAAATGTTGCACTATGAGAATAGCTAACATTCTCGTCAAAAAGGTATTTGGTGCCTACTATAGATCTTGCAAGCTTTTTCTTCAATTTTCTAAAGACAAGCAAGGCAAGATTTAAAGAGATGACCCTCCTTATGACAGTGGCTGCATATGACTATTTTTTCCTTCAAGAATTGGATTTCAAGTATTCCACTTTACCCCGTTCGAACTTAGATTTAATAAGGGTAGAGACATTGTTTGGATGGGCTCGATCTCGTGGAGGTAATTCACCCATATTCCTCAAAGTGACTTGTTGAAAAAGATTTCAGAAACCTCCTCAAGAGGAGTTACAAGATCCTTGACAAATAAAGGAATATTATAGAATATAATATACTCCTCAATTGTGTCAAAGTCACCCATCTTGATATTGGAGAGTTCACTTTAAAATTGGTTGACCTAAGTAGTATTCACCGTTCCAAAGAGAGTTTTGAAGGTATCCCAAATTTCCTTTGCACCTTTATTATCCTTAGTATAATGAATAAGATCGGGCTCGACATAAAGAGTGATCAACCCAAAAGCTTCATCCTTCTTCAAACATACAAGGTCACAATTCTCATCATCTTGAGCAGGAAGCAACATCACAAAGGACATCCATAGACCTTTGCTTTAAAGTAGGGTAGTAAATTGATCTACCCTAGAATGATAGTTGGCCCCATTCAGATGGGGAATAACCACTTTGAATCCATAGGCTCAACAATAGTAGGATAACAGCTCCTTAAGGAATGAAGACTTTGAAAATTTGCCTTTATAGATCCAAGGACTACAAAACCCTAGGGAACACTAGGAATGAAGACGTTACTAGTTAGCCTTAAAGAAGGATGAGAAGTGCCAAAGAACACCCTAGAAACCCTAGAGGAGATAATCCAAGAAACCCATACTTTTGCACTATAACAAAGATACCACTAGCAAACAGTTTACAGATACGCCCAAAGAATTGAGAGAATAAGGTTCATACCCACCCTGATACCATGTTGAGATCTATAAGGGTCAATAGAGGAATCGTTGGAACCAAACTTCACCCAAATTATGAAATAGCCTCCCCACAAGTGCAATAGAAAGAGACGGGCCTAGTGAACTAGAGAATGTTGGAATTTCTCGGATATGGTTTTTAATGCAAATTCAGAAATTCCACCTCAACCTTGAGGTTCTGGGGATCTATATCTATGAATTTTCTGCATTAGGGCTGAATCTGAAATATAAATTATAGTAGTTATATTCCACTTTTATCCAACCAATTACACAAAGCATCCCAAGAAAATGTATTTGAAGGGAGATATTTTTCCAGCCCTTGGGGCACAATTCCCAACATATAACAGATCTGAAATATAATTTTTACAGAAAATTTATTACAGCCATAAATCTGCCCACTGTTATGTAAAATCAGCATGCATAACCAGCGCTAGAAACTACTCCATCATCATGAGAACATAAGCTGAAAATCTGTTCTACAAGTACACAATGTTTGAATAGCAAGGAACTCTTCATATATATATATAAGATGGAGTTACAAGTACATACCAACAGCTTAATACAAGCTGGTACAAGATAGTCCTTCGAGCTTGTCACAAGCCATAACTCTCCAATGCTCTCCAAACCCTAGCTAGGGAAACCACAACAAACTAGTATCACATCACCTGTCAAACCTTAACCACCAACTCCTAGATAGGAATCACTTCCAAGTTCCAACCAAAGCTGGTCACTCCACCAAAGATCCACAACTAGCAAGCATACACACCAACAAGTCCTCTTTGCAACCTACACTTGCATCTCACAAGGGTACAAGAGAAAACAAGATAGTCTCCCTCTATCTTCTCCACATCAAGCACTCCAAGTAGTACTAGGGTCTCCAATGCCACAAAACCCTACTCTTCTTCTCTCACAAGAACAAGTGTTCCGTTTCCTCCTCTAGAACTTCCCCCAAACCCTAACCTCCAACACCTAGCTTACATCAACAAAAGAACCCTAGAACTCAAGACAGGAGAGCATAGAACAAAGAAAAAAATACATATGAAAGAGACAAGTTTGCTCTAGCTCTCACATCTCTAATACATGTATGTGATCAATATGATTATAAATGAAAAGACACTCTCCCCCATATATATGAAAGGTGAGAGAGGCCAACAATAATAAAGTGGACAAGTTTCGAAAGCAAGCAACCTAACTAATCACTAGATAGGTCCACATGTGAAGTGCTCCAACTCTAAGTGACACATGTCAAGCTCCAAGGTAAGAATGTCCATCAAGCAAGGATCCCAAGGTAAGCGTTCATCAAGAAAGGTGCAATGTTCCTCTCCAAAGGTCTCCAATGCTCAAACGCTACCTCCTAAGCTGTGCACACCTCCGGGTCCACCACACCTCCATGAACAATCCTTGACTCAAGCATCCTCACATAAAGCACAACCTTGCATGTAAGCATCCAAGTGTCCCCATGCTACCTAGGGCTCAATGTCCTCCTCCTAAATGTCCAATGCTCCTCCTCCAAATAGGTCTTCCTCCCAAGCAGGCAACCAAGCTCACCATGCCATATAGGTCTCCAACTGCCTAAGGAAGTGCACCACATAAGCAGCAAGTCAAGGTATAGCAATCCATGAGTAAGCTATCTCCAATGTGTATGTTCGTTGAGGTACAACAAAGGGTAGTCAACACACCATGCACTCCACATCATATGAAGCAACCCCCAAGCATGGTGTAAACACTCTCAAAGTAACCCCAAAATCTCACAAAGAGAGAGTGCAAAAGCCAAGGACAAGCGTTGAAAAAAGTAATACACAAGTGTGCCTAAGAGAAAAATGCCAATCACAAGAGAAAAACACCAAAATTAAGCGACCTTAGGCTTGTAACACTTGGTGTTTCAGAACAAGAAGATCAAAAGATGAGATGATACAAATAAGAACTTGAATTGTGTATTTATACACAACTCAAGTGAGTCATCCCTTCAAACGGGGGTTATGGGCCCGCAAAACAAAGGCATGCACCCCAAGAGGGTTATTGAGCCTATATATCAAGATTGAGTTGGTAGGCCTTAACCATAGTATACAAGAAATGAAATAAAATATGGCCTTAGCAATTATTACAAGTACATAATGGTACATATGAATGGCCATGGCCACATGTACAGATTACACCAATATTTCCAACAGAAAATAGTCAAGAGACTGCTTGAACATGGAATTAGAGGAAATGGAATATTTGCCCTTCTAATGATCTTTCTATTTATAAATAGCATAAACTAAAACAATATTTGCCTTTTACAACAAGTTAACATTACTTTTCTATCAAAGGAAAAAAAGAAACAAGTAAGATCATTGTATCTTTCATCTATGTTACAATGAAGAAAACAGAGCTAAAGAGAATACCAGAAAGCTTCTTCTGTCAACGAATCTGGATGCTTTTTATAAAACTTCTTGATGTATTTATCTTCCGGGAGTATAATCTTGGAGGGTCTCTCTGCAGGACGAGGAAAAACTGGAGGAGGTACCCTGCATTGTGGGTATACAATGACAATTTCCTACCTCTCAGATACTGAAAAGGATGATACTAACTCCAAAGTTTACCTTTACTCGGAACTCAAGTTATATCAATGCCACTACTCTGAAAATAAAATATCTTATGTACTTTGCAATCTCAAAAATGTGTATACAACTTGAGCACGTTTGAAAAAATTCTAAATTTCTAAGAATATATCATCATTTATGTCTGAAGATTTTGTGGACTATGAAATCCTAATGTATTTTGCATGGTCTTTATTCCATAGTAGATTAACTTGCATGGAGAGAATCCAAAACACAATATAGACGCGCAAGCACATGATGAGGGAGACCAAATTGGCACATATAGACGAGAGTAATCCAATCCAAAAGAAAGTCCTGATAATAGAGAGAATCCAAAAACACAATATAGAAGCACAAGCACACAATGAAGGAGACCAAATTGAAATTTGACATACATAGATGAGAGTAATCCAATCCAAAAGAAAGTCTTAATAATAGAGCATCTAATGATCATTCTTATAGTTTTCTACTTTTCATATTTTTATTTGAAGATGGTGTTATAACACTCCAAGCCCCACACAGCACTACTCTCTGAAACCTTACTCTTCCTGCCCTAATGTCCGCCAAGATAGGAGGGAGATCAAACTCCCTCTCATATCCTTTTGCTCGGGCTGCAGCCAAGTTCAAGGTCCTTGCTGATGAAGAGGTGTGAAAAGCTAAGCCAAATTATAGCAGTCTGGCAAACAAATTTGTGAAATGGATGGTGTCTCCTCCTCGCTTAGTGGTGAAATCAGGTCTTCTGGTGAAGAAAGTTCTATGCTTTGCCAATTATGATTTGATAGGAAAATTTATTGGGGCTTGGCCAAAAGCCCTGGAGGCAGGGATCAAACTCCAACAGGTCCCACGCATCCAAGGGACAGCTAATCATTTTTATTGTGGCAAAGGATTTTACTCATTTCTATTTGAGCAAAAGGACGGAAAATAAAAGAATCAAAGGATGCCCATGGTTAATGGAAGCAAATGGTTTGCATCTCGACTATTGATCTTTGAACTTTGCCCCTGAAGATGAAGTTCCTATGCCCATTCCCATATGACGAAAGTCTTAAACAAATAAAGAAAGTTCTGGGAAAGTATATCGACAAATTTGAAGCCAAGCAAGGTATTTATGCACACGTGTGCATTGAAGTGGATCTAGAACAAGGACTTCCAGAAACCCTGGAAATGCAAATCAGGGATTGGTCCAAGTACAGAAACTAGACTACAAGAAAAATACATCAAACTGTAACTTTTGTCGTGAGTATGGCCACTTTGCAAGGAATTGTCCATAGAAAACTCCTCCACCTGCTAAGTATCCCCACAGGAGGAAGGAGGCTTTAAAAAAGTTGAAAGCAGTGAAAAGAAGAATCAAAATCAAGGCTAAAAAAGTCAGCAAACTGAAGTTCAAAACTCATTTGCAGCCTTAGAGAATGACCCCCAAGAAAAGCAAAGTGTTCCCATTCATGAAAAAGACCAAGATAGGAAGGCAGATCATGAGGTTCCAATGAAAGGAGAGATCCCCAATGAGAATCAGAAAGAAAATCAGTCCCATAAAGATCAACATGATGGACCTCGCCTCCAAAGGCACAACAGTGTCCCGCCTTCCCCAAGGAAAACTAGGAAAGAGACCAATACTCCGAGGTGACCAACCTTTCCTGTCCACTCAGAAGATGAATGGTCTTCCATCTTTCCTGAGGAAAGGCATACAATAAAAGGTCTTGGAAGGAAAGAAGCTAGGGAGAAAAAAGCAGCTAAAATAAGGCTTTGGGACTCCAAGCAACCATCAATGAGGCTTTCACCTCAGGGAAGAAGACCGATGCACCGAACCTAGTAACTTATGAAGATGCTCTCCTGGAACAGCAGAGGCCTTGAAAATCTTGATAAAGGGAAGGCACTGAATCTACTACTCAAAAACAAAAATCCAGTAATGGGAAAAGAATCCTTTGCAGCCTTGAAATATTGAACATGGCTGCAAGCAGACTGTGGAAAGGGATGCTAGAGGCTTTTCAGTTAGACTGGCAATCCTATTGGAACCTCAAATTTCCATAATAAGAAGCAAGTTCAAATAAATCCACTGGATAGCACTTCACTAGGAAAATCATACAAATCAGTTTTTCCAAGTTTTTAATGTTTATGCTCCATATATTCCTCTAGAAATGATAAACTGTTGGAACTCCTTCATCAAATTGCTCTCCATTTCCATCCCTCAAAACAGAATTTTAGCAGGAGATTTCAAACTGTTCCCAAGCACGAAGGAGATGAAGGGAGCACCAATGTTCAGGACCCCTGTAGAGAGATAGTAGAGGATACAATGTCTCAATTTGGGTTCACTGATGTAAAACCAAAAAAGGAAATTTACTTGGACAAACAAAACAATTGGCTCAAGTTCCATAGTTGAGTTGCTTGACAGATGTTCGATGCAAGAATCTTTTCTGAATGAAGCGTCCTCTCAGGCCTCCTTCATTATCCCACGATCTATTTCTGATCAAGCATATCTCCTTGAAACTTCAAATGCTGAAAATTATGGACCTCTTCCATTTAAATTTAGCAAAATCCAGTTGGATCATCAGCACATTGAGGACCTCGTTTCCAATTCAGGATTGACCACTCTTGAGATGGTCGGCACGGAGGCTTATTTATGAGAACAAAAAATTAAGAGTCAAAAAAGGGACATCGAGGCCTAGATGAAGAAAAACATCCAAAAACCAGAGGAGGTTCAGAAATTTTGGGAAGCAAGCTACAGAAAACTCAGGCAAAAATTGAAGAAGTTGGTTACACCTCACAATCATTAAATGAGGAAAGAGAGACCAGCCTAAATCTCTCCAGTGCTCAACTCTGAAAGCAGGATAAGATCATTTTATTAATGTCCAACAAGCAACTATATAGTATAAATAGGTCAAAGGGACTGCTAGGTACATCAGAAACAATACATAGTGGGAGTGCAAGTGCAGCTCCTATAAAGCATATCTATCCTCTCAGGTCAAAGACCTAGAATCTAAAATCTATCCTGAAAAAAACGCAAAGATACAAAGCTGGGAGTCCCAAAGAAGAGAGGAACCTGAAAAGAACTGTCTCATCTAAAGGCATCGGGAGGATGTGCTCAAGCCCTAGAGCAGCCGCCCCCTGCTGATGAGGGGGGGACACTACTAATCTCCAAATTTGTCCTAACATTCTGTGAATCTCTCCTATCATCCTAGGCCAAAATAAAGAAACTCCTAATCAATAACTGGTCCTAATGCCCTGAACAATCGAGAAGTACTAGGAGATCTGGATACAACATACAACATGTTGCCTGGAAGAGGCTGCTCTCTGTTGAGATCTAATTAAGTGTGAAGGAGGACGCCTACTGTGAACAAAAGAGTTGTCTCAGGCACAGATCCAACACTGTCACAAAGGTCTCATGGTGGAGGTTAGGGGTCCCCTCAAGGTCTCATGGATCTGGAAACCAAGGTGGTGAAACCACTCTCTATCTACCTCTCGGTGCCTCTATATGTGAGCACCAAGAAGGAGGTGATCATCCTGGTAGTGTCCAATGGTTTGGGTGGTCTAGATGATCAAAACCCGGAAGCTTCCCTCATGTATAAAGCCAAGCACCGTTGGTCGAGGTATCTGAAGAAGATAGAGAGGGAATTCTGAGATTCCCTAAAAAGGCAATGGAATTGGCCTCGGATCTCACAAAAGATGGGGCAATGAAAAATGAAATGCTCCTCTGTCTCAATATCATGTAGGTGGCAGAGGCGACAAGACTTGTTTGCTCATGAAATGTGGTGATCGGATTCCACTTGAAGCCAACGAGACCAACTTGGAATTGGCTGAGAGGGATCCTGAGGGCGTGCATCCAGTGGCAATAGTCTGATAATTAGGCCATCTCTAATCTCCATGAAATGCTTTGCATAAAAGGCCATCTTAGGCTTCAGTCCGTCGAGTGGATCTACCCAAGTGACCTAAATGTACTATCTGTAAATATCCTCCCAAATGATCTTGTTCAGCTCCTAATTGTTCGGTAGGAGACAACCAAGGGCATCCAGGGAGTATCTAAAGGGGGGGAGTCTGTCTATCTAGATGCCCATTGATTGTAATAGGTGTGTTACCTCAACAAACCAACAGTGGACTCATCGAGAGGACCCGATAAAGTGAATGGCCATGGTCTCTGAGGAGCAAGGTACGGGTATCGATCTCTACCAGCAGTTGAATCAATGAAGCTCCAAATTCGATGAACTAGGGAAACCAATGCAAAGACGGCCTCGACCCAAAAAGAGTGGGTTGCAAACTCAACTTGGATAATGTGTTGGGGATCAATCCTCTTGAAACAAATGATGCGACGGAGCAATAGAACCTGAGCTCTCTCTGTCCTAACCCAACCTTCCTCTAACAAACTCAGTCCCCAAACCTCAAAGCCATATAAAACCATGGGCCTGATAATGTTGTCCAAAAGCTCCATCTTGGACTGAATGTCCTGAAAGTAGTGTCAAAAACACTGTCGCTCCAAAAGGGCTAGGGAACCATATCACTTGTTGATCCAAGGTTGGAGAGTTGGTCTCAAACAAAACAAGGGCCCAGAAAACTAAACACCCAAATAAGTGTAAACCATGGTGATCTCAATCTCCTTGACTTGAAAGTGGAAATGGAAATCCGACAAGGCACTCTTCGAGCCATTGAAGATCATAACCTTGATTTTACCAAGGTTAACCATCAACTATCAAAGATCACAAAAACTAGCTAAGGCATCTAAATGCCTCTGGAGACCCTCCAAAGTAGAAGCTAGGAGGACCACATCATCGGCAAAGAGTAGGATGGATATCAAGACATGGTGAAGGAGGCAGCGATCCTTGGGCTAGATATGCTCCTGCAAGAAGGATTCCAGTCCATCTATGTATATTCTAAACAAAGTGGGTGAGAGAGGACATCCTTGCTTCACCCCGATGGTACTCCTGATAAAATCCGACAAACCCTATGCAGTACGGAGATGGCCCAGTTAAGACTCATATCTCGATGTTGGCAATACTATCTTCAAAATCAGGGTCAGCGATATTTTCTGATATTTTCATTCTTACAACTTTGTTTTTCATTCTTACGACATTTTTCGATATTTTCCGATATTTTCCCCGATGTTGCCGATATTTTCGTTTTCAAACCCTCGACGATATTTTGTCGATGTCGATGTTTGCAACACTAATAGAGATACATATTAGTCGTGAGGAGGGTCTCTGAGATGCCAATATCTCTAACTCTCTGAAGCAGGGCCTCCCTCAGTACTAAGTCAAACACCTTTAAAAATTCGACAAAACAAAGAAAGCCTTTTGAAGAGCAGTGTCTCACATCCTGTATGATGGCTTTGAGGGTGAGAATGTGGTCAATGGTCTAGTACTGAGGTCAGAAACCTACCTGGACCTTGGCCCGAAGATGTTCCTCAACAAAAATACTAGAGACAGGATTCCTATGCTCTTTAGCTAAAAGCGGGTGACCAAAATACAAAATACTTCCATTCATAAGCAAACAAGAGAAGGATAAAAAACATTATCTCTGAAATACAAACTGAAAAGGGAGAAAAAGTCATAGAATGTCTTCAAATTTAGAAACTGGGCTTCCTCTTCTATAATTATCTCACGACAGACATTGACCAACCAAATAGAAAAGAAGATCGAGACTCTCTTCTCCACCACCTTCCTCAATTAGTAACCAAAGAGGATAATGACATCCTCTTCCACCCTATCATAGAGAAAGAAGTTATGGAAAATCATTTTTCAATGAATCCGAATAAAGCCCCTAGAATGTTGGTAGTACGGCTGTCGTTACACCAAAACCCACAGGTGATTGGTAAACTCACCACCGCCAGATTTGAAGGATCCACGAGAGGAGATTAGTCCCTTGTCATGATACACCAAGGAGCGTTGACTACTTGCAATTTTGTGCAACAATCTCCCCCTCAGCGCGAGCCAAGTGTGTATCGAACTCGTGACCTCTAATCTGATACCAATTGTTGGTAGTATGGTTGTCGTTACACCAAAACCCCCAGATGATTGGTAAACTCACCACCGCCAGATTTGAAGGATCCACGAGAGGCGATTAGTCCCTTGTCACGATACACCAGGGAGCGCTGACTACTTGCAATTTTGTGCGACATAGACCTCATAGTTTCCAAGCCAAGTTCTGTCAAAGATTTTGGCTTGTCATTAAAAAGGACGTCGTCAAGATGGTAGAAGAAATAAGGATTACAGGTAAAGTTGGTCGAGGAACACACTCCACTTTCTTAGCCCTCATTAGCAAAGAGACCATTAGCCCCCATTCGAAGAGAGACCAACCCTGCCATTTCCAGTAGATTTAGGCCTATCCCCTTTGTAAGTTTGTAACACTTCGTACAAAATCTATTCCAAATTTACTGCAAGACAAATAAAACCTCTTATCACAAAACAAGTTGTACCCAGAATGATGGTGATAAGACGGAGATGCGGCTAGGGGAAACCCTAGCCGCAGACTCGCGCATCTCTCCATCTCTATGTCTTTCTTCTCGAGGACCCTAGGCGCAGGTGATGCGGCCTCCTCTTCTCCTATGATTTCCTCTGGAGGTAGCTCAGTCGTTTCCTCTTCCCTCCTACAGTGACGTATCTCAGTGAAGGTCGCGGTTTTGTTGTTCACTGGTGCGGGTCTGCTGGCGATTGCGGAGTTCGTGTCTCCCATAGATCTTTTAAGTTTGCTCAGATCGTGCTTCTTTCGCCCGGATCTGGTTTCATGTTGGTGTTGTGTGGGTCTCAGTGCTTGCGAACCACCTTCTGACTGTGCCCTTCTTTTTGTTTTCGTGATTTATCCACGAGGGCTCTATGGCAGTCTCAGTCTTCCATTTTGGGCCTCCGAAGCTTTCATAGTGGGGTTTCCTCCTCTTACAGGCTTATGTGGTGTCTACATTAGTTTTCTCTCTCAAGTCTCGGGGTCGTTGTAAGGATTTGATGCATACCCTAGGCTTCGTGTTTCTGGTTTCCAAGTTTGAGTGCCGAGTTCAAACTTTATGCAGCCAGGGTTTGGAGTTTTGGACCCTCTCATATTCCTGATAGCTTTGTGTGTCGCTAAGATCTGGTCCATCTCGCTTTTGGATCATCTTTGGAGGTCTGCTTAGATGCATGCTCTTGGCAAGGGTTTTGGCGTTTAGCCTTCTGCAGTTTTCGTTTATTATCTTTGGTTCTTGCTCGCACATTCAGGGTTCGATGTATACTCAGATCAAGGTC
Source organism: Picea mariana (assembly GCA_032191745.1). Taxonomy (NCBI): domain Eukaryota; kingdom Viridiplantae; phylum Streptophyta; class Pinopsida; order Pinales; family Pinaceae; genus Picea; species Picea mariana. The sequence continues at coordinate 114,656 of JASDQU010108195.1, read as the reverse complement.
CTTCTGTGTGGGGTGTTGGTGCCTCGTTTTCATCTCTCTGGTGGTGGGGAATGAGCTTTGAGGTCCTTTTTTGGGGCGTGCGGTGTTGATTGGCTAGTGGTCAACACTTTAAGGTCCTCCTTTTGGGCGTGCAGCTTTTTGATCGCTACTTTTCGGTTGTCTCGTGGGTTGCTCGGTGCTTCTATTCCCTGGTGATTTTGGTGTGAGATTCATATACCGCTCTGACCTAGTCCGTCCGGCCACCGGAGTTTCTTTGGGATAGCGACAGCGATTTCTTTTTCTCAGTTGATGAGGGATATGTAGTTCTGATTTTATGCTTTGGCTGATGTCTTGGTCTTTCAGATCTATATTGTACCTTTTTGTGTGGCTCTTTAGCCAGTTTTTTGGCCCTATTGGGGTTTTCATCCTGTCCAAGGATGATTCGTGCTTAATGCACCTGCAGAATGTAATTTGGTTCTCCGCGGATGAATAAAATTACGCCTTTTTTCTAAGAAAAAAAACAGGTTGTACCTAGAAGGCCTATATATGAAAACATTGTATTAGTCCAAGAGGTCATCCAATCGGCTAAACTTTCTAATAGGAAAAGCATGTCCTGAAGCTTGATATGGCCAATGCCTTTGACCGAGTAAATCATAATTTTGTTTTCAAAACGCTAAGAATGGAAGGGTGTGTTATCCCCCACTTTTAGGGATAACTAAGGAGATTATGTCTCGAGGTCCACAGGTCCTAGACATCGAGTACCGAGAGACAAATCGACTTATGCATGGCCCTGGAGGGCCCATCTTTTCTTCCTTTCAGCGCCTCCACTTTGTCAACAGCAGCAGCATCCATCACCTCGGCTTGGTCCTGTATCAGAGATGGTTCTTGCTCCATGAGGTAATGAGTCCGAGTATCATGGTATGTGTCAGTCTGATCCTCAAAACCTTTGAATATGTGCATCTAATTCTTTTTGTTTCTAACGGGTGCTTGGAAGTTGGATCTTATACTTATCCACTTGACCACGTCTGGGGAATGACAGGATGCCCTAGCAAGCTTGTGCCCATAGGTTTTGAGTTGCCACTGGGGGAATTTCTAAAAAGTCATCGTCCGCTCTCGTCATACTTGCCCTTTTTCATCTTACTCCCCGCTCATCCATCCCATTTCATTGGTTCGAGCATTGGGTTGGCCAATCATTCAAGGGTTGCTCCTTGCCTTGTGGGAAGAAGGGGCTAAAGGCCCAGAAGGTAAAAGCAAGCTGGTAAAAGATAAAAGCCTAGAAATAAAACCTCGAGATGCTTCGCCCAGGGATCCCTGAGAAAGCAGTAAAAAGCTTCTCAACAAAAAAAACAAGAGGGACCCATAAAAATAGTAAAACAAGACCTAGTCAGAGGATAGGGGGTCTCATCACGAGCCAACCCATTAGGTCCATGGGCATCTAGCAATATGACACTACTAGCGGCTGGTCACCACGCCAGGGTAGTGGCTCTTGGTTGCATGGCCAAGAGAAAGGAGGTCTCATCACGAGCCAGCCTTCTCATTTCCGTGAAAATGCTTGTGGGTAACATTGCCACCACTAGTTACCACGCCAAGGCAGTGTCCCCTTATTAGCTTCTTAAAAGAAAAAAGCAAATAAAGAAATAAGAATAAAAGGCATGAATGGGCTTGGAAACATTTGCATCCAGGACAAGTGCAGCTCGCCTTCTACAAAGGCACCCACAGGTGAGCCCTGCATTTCCCTGCTTTCACTACACCCCTTGTCGGGACATTCCTTATCCACCTCACCCATTTACATGACTTGGATTTAATCTCTTCCGGAAACATCCCTTTCCCAGTGGACACTGACCAATAGGACGCCCTGTCACTTCCTCCAAACTTGCCTTGCAGATCTGTATAATGTCTTTGAGCACTTGACTGGGTAGAAAGGGTTTTATGCACATGTTTAATAAAATCGATGATTGGATGTGATTGACATTGCTATGATCCCTGTGACTTATGGGCCCATGGAGGGCGTATCTGCTGATGTGCAGGATCATACCCGACAAACAAGTACCATGTTGGACAGGTACACATGGGGAGATGATTAGTTCGAACCTCCATGGGGCTGAAGAACCCACCAGATGGATGTTGAGACCCCAGCGGGGGGCAAAGACAGGACAGAGTCTTTGCACCAAGAGCAAAACGTTCCACCAAAGGCAACTGAGCAGACCTGTACCCAAGGGGGTTGTGCCCTCTCCACTGAGACGTTGGCCTTGGAAGGCCCGTGACGTCACCTATGACCTCCTATGACGCCATCCAGCGATATGGGAGTTTGGGAGGCAGTTGTGGCATGATTGGCACGTGTGGCAGCTTCCAGAGGCCCAAGGAGGGCTAACGTTTTGTTCCAGGAGGCCACATTTTCCCTAGAAAGGGCTAACGTCACCCTAAAGGGGCATGACATCCTCATTATTTGCTTGATTAGGGTTTCATTATGACATTTTAATGTAAAACAGTATTATTTTGTGTTTTGGCCTTGTCGGCCTTTTGATGACCTAAAATTTAATTAAGGTCATTAGTACTGTAAGTAAGAGAGCAAAACTCTCATTTTGAATCAGATCTTTCACTCACACATTAATGAGGTCTGAAATTTGCGCCCTCATTTAGGGTTTTTGGCTGAAAATTGATGCGCACTTGTGGAAGGAGACTTTTCTTGGCAATTTTTGGCATTTAAATTGGTGGAAGATTTACAACTAGGGTTTGGCTACATGAATTCTTGGTTTATGTAAGTGAATTTCTGCAACACTTCTTTATTGAATGGTTATGGTACTATTTACTTGCATTTTGTTATAATTTCCTGAATTAAAACCCTAGGTGACAAGCACATGCTAAGGTCCTTGTCTCATGTCCCTACTAGGATTAAGAGCCATTTGATTTGCTGAAGTAAGATAGAGCCTTGCCATAGCAACACTCTATCCATATTCTTCTAACCTAGCCGTTTTCTTTACTTGTTATTGAGCTAAGAAGGAGGATAACACATCAAGGCCTAGGGTTTCTACACCTTGGTGAGTCGTTTTCCCCTAGGGTTTGATAGATGAAGCCTTGCCTTAGCAACACTTCATTTTCAAACTCTCTTGTCTTCAGCCCTATAATTATTACTCAAGCTAGCCGATTTTTACCTTGCCATTGAGCTAAAGGAGGAGAGAACAATAAGGCCTAGGGTTTCTACACCTTAGTGAGCCTTTCTCCCCTAGGGTTTCATAGTTGAGACCTTGCTTTAGCAACACCTCAACATTTAACCCTCTTGTCTTTAGCCATATTACTATCATTTTGGCCCTTCAACATTTGCAGCTCTTTTGACTCTAGTTACCCTAGTAACGCACTGATCTAAGACCTCTTGTGTTGAGCACCTTGATCATACAAACATCCAATACCTTGAACAACTACTAACCCTTTTAACCCTAGCTTAGACTAATATCTACTAACCCTATTGCTGCCATTATCTACTTGAGTTATCTTTATACGTTGCAGCGTTTATATCTTTAAAAGCAATTGAATGATTAGCTAAGGCGTTGTTTCTTGATATTGATATTGTTACATTGATTGCCATTAGCATTTATTGAGAACTGACATTGTGTAATCATTTCTATTGTACAAACATTGACTTGCTTCGTCAACATTGTTTATCAATTGCTTTATATCAGAAGTCCATGATTATATGAAGTACTAACCAAGCAATTGAATGATTAGCTAAGGCATTGTTTCTTGATATTGATATTGTTACATTGATTGCCATTAGCATTTATTGAGAAGTGACATTGTGTAATCATTTCTATTGTACCAACATTGACTTGCTTCGTCAACATTGTTTATCAATTGCTTTATATCAGAAGTCCATGATTATATGAAGTACTAACCAAGCAAGTGATCTTGCATATGCATAGTTTCTTTGTTGCTTTGTCTCGGGCAGGTACACCTTTTTGGTTATTACTCATTTTTATTGGTTGGTTAGCCGGGACTTTCTAATCGGTGGTGACTTGTGAGGGGGAATTTTATACTTAGCCTTTCAAGCCTTTCCCTTCTCAAAACCCCAGGTCACCGAGGACGTCTCCCCTGGGCCTACCACCCTAAACAGAAAGAGCTATCCCATTGAGGTGGCAGTGGTGGGATAGTCTCAATTTCACCAGTTTGCCTTTCTTCCATCCATCTTTTACTCTAACTACAAACTGTGCGATAACATTTTGGCGCCGTTGTCGGGGAACACTGAGTCAATTCTCCTCAAAGACGACACTTTTTCAGTAAGCCTTTCCTCAAGAGTCTTTATCGTACAAGCTTACCTGGCAACTCCACTAAGGGTGATTCCCTTATCTCTTTGATAATTTCAAGAAAATTATCTGGCGACTCCACTAATGACGAAGCCAACTATGACTTCTCAATGGGATCCGGAAAACTACAAGCCTTTAGACATGAGTAAAATCCCATGATACCCTCGACAGATGCCCCCGAAGTACGAAAGGTGGCTCCCTAGATTCACTGGTAGTAATGAGGAAAGAGCTGACAATCATATGGATGATTTTTTTCTTATTTTCAACTCCATCCTGTCACTGATGATGCCGAAGATGTGGTGATGAAACTTTTCTCCACCACTCTTCACGGGAATGCTAGAAAATGGTATGACAATCTCCCCGATGCTAGCATCACAACCATGGGACAATTGGAAGAAGCCTTTCTCGAAAAATGGGGTATTCAGTTAGAAGAAATCTCAGTATTACAAAAAAGACTCGAGGATGTAAAGCAAACTGAGAATGAAACTCTCAGAGACTTCCATTATAGGTTTGAGCACGCACTATATCAGATTCCTAAAAGCCATCGTCCTGAAGACGAGTACATTGTCCATCTCTATACCCATGCACTTTTGGTGCATCTAGGTTTTCCCCTCGGTAAAAGGGGCCCAAGGACGCTCCATGAAGCTCACAGCATGGTTGCAAGAATTGAGCTAAACATCTCCTTATCCGAGATAAGATACCTCTTTACCTCAGGTACTCTTAGTATGGAAAGTTTGGTTGCCCTTGAGAACTTTATTGTTGATTTCCAAGAAGAAGGGGAACAAACCATGGATCGACATAAGACTATTGAAGACACAGTTGAGGAGCTGGAACCTAAGCAAAATGATGAAGTATCAACCTATGTTGATGAAGCCGTCCACGAGCCTTTTCCCCCTACACAACAAAAAGATGATGAGGTTAGTTGCTTTCCTTTTTAGGATTCCGATGACACCTTGTTCCATGATTCAGAAAGTGAAGGAGAAATGGAATCCTCAAATGAAGTAGATAATCCTTGTTGTACAATTGAAGACAAAGGGGAAATTCATGAGGATGAAACAATGATGCATGTTGAAAACACCCAAGTCCTCGAAGCTCCTGCACAAGAAGAAACAGTAAGTTACCCTCCTCTCCAAGATTTTGATGATTCTCTACTTTATGATTTGGGGAACGAGGAGATGGACGAGCCCTTGGATATTTTGAATCCTTTGTGTTATGATACAGATAGAGACATGGTTGACAATATTGATGAGTCCATACATGTCGGAAGACGTAAGTGGGATATAGTTGGTTTTGGTATGGACCCTATTTACGACATTGAGAATCATTCCCAAGTGTTGCCTTCACAATTATCACTACAGGCTACTCCTGATTTTGACCAGTGGCAACAAGGGGATGATATATTTACCCATACTTTTCAAACACCCAAGGATGACCTAGTGCCATGTTTTCTAGATGATTTTCGGTCTTACCTTGAGGGTTTTGATGAGTACTCCTCTGAGCACTTGGATTTATTCCATGAAGAAGATTATCAACCACTGTTGTGCTCACGTCTTGGTAGGAGTAAGGACATTGTTTGCCTAAAGAGGAATCCTTGTGACAAATTTCTCCAGCCACCTCCGATTACTTTACTTTGTTGTGTCTCTAGAGGTGTAATTGGGAGATTTGTCCTTTGTATTGAGCTTCCTCTAGGGCAAGCCCTAGAGTCTAAGGGTCGGTTGAATACTTCAAGAATAAGTCTGTCATCTCAGCTTTTCAACTTTCCCTTAGGAGTGTGCCAGTCATCTACTACTTCCTTGTCAATCCCTTCCAAGGCTTCAAATTATGAGAACGTCCTAGGTAGCCAGCTTGCAGACCTTTTGAGTCAGTTTTCTGAACCTTTGACTTTTCAAGATCCCTTCCTGAAGTGGATTCAACACTTCCCTCAAAGAATGACTTGGCATGATTTTATCCCTCCCACCTGCCTCCATGAGTTAGAATTTATGATTTTCGACGATACTATACATTCTCTGACCCATGTTATTTTTGTGCTTAACTTATCATTGTTTTGGTTTATGATGAAGCACAAAGGAAGGTATTGTGGGGCATTGCTGGATTGGTTTCACTGGTCATTTGACTACACCTAACATCCAGCCAACAGGAAAGTACAGGTAAGTAGGTAGGCATTTGCATTCATTGTATATACCCTTGCATTGCATACTAGAGTAGATTGCTTTCACACTTGTACATATGATTGTTTTTGTTTCAGTTATATATGTATATGAGCTGAGGGTGATATCACCACCTCAAATGATTACTGATAGTTGCTATTGAGATCAAGCAGGTTATAGGTTATGCTAGAGATGTTGAGGTTCTCATTCGCTCTACGGTGATCACATGTCCCCGAGTTGGAGCCAAATGTTATCCCCCACTTTTAGGGATAACTAAGGAGATTATGTCTCGAGGCCCACAGGTCCTAGACATCAAGTACCGAGAGCCAGATCGACTTGTGTATGGCCCTGGAGGGCCCATCTTTTCTTCCTTTCAGCGCCTCCACTTTGTCAGCAGCAGCAGCATCCATCACCCCGGCTTGGTCCTGTATCAAAGATGGTTCTTGCTCCATGAGGTAATGAGTCCGGGTATCATGGTATGTGTCACTTTTATCCTCAAAACCTTTGAATATGTGCATCTAATTCTTTTTGTTTCTAACGGGTGCTTGGATCTTATACTTATCCACTTGACCATGTCTGGGGGGAATGACAGAATGCCCTAGCAAGCTTGTGCCCATAGGTTTTGAGTTGCCACTGGGGGGATTTCTAAAAAGTCATCGTTCGCTACCGTCATACTTACCATTTTCCATCTTACGTCCCGCTTTCACTACACCCCTTGTTGAGACATCCCTTATCCACCTCACCAATTTACATGACTTGGATTTAATCTCTTCCGGAAACATCCCTTTCCCAGTGGACACTAGCCCAATAGGACGCCTTGTCACTTCCTCCAAACTTGCCTTGCAGATATGTATAATGTCTTTGAGCACTTGACTGGGTAGAAAGGGTTTTATGCACATGTTTAATAAAATTGATGATTGGATGTGATTGACATTGCTATGATCCCTGTGACTTATGAGCCCATGGAGGGCGTATCTATAGATGTGCAGAATCATACGCAACGGACAGGTACCATGTTGGATAGGTACACATGGGGAGATGATTAGTTCGGACCTCCATGGGGCTGAAGAGCCCACCAGATGGATGTTGAGACCCCAGTGAGGGGCAAAGACAGGACAGAGTCTTTGCACCAGGGAAGAGCCGAATGTTCCACCAGAGACAACTGAGTAGACCTGTACCCAGGGCGGTTGTGCCCTCTCCATTGAGACGTTGGCCTTGAAAGGCCCGTGACGTCACCTATGACCTCCTATGACATCATCCAGCGATATGGGAGTTTGGGAGGCAATTGTGGCATGATTGGCACGTGTGGCAGCTTCCAGAGGCCCAAGGAGGGCTAACGTTTTGTTCCAGGAGGCCACATTTGCCCTAGAAAGGGCTAACGTCACCCTAAAGGGGCATGACGTCCTCATTATTTGCTTGATTAGGGTTTGATTATGACATTTTAATATAAAACAGTATTATTTTGTGTTTTGGCCTTGTCGACCTTTTGATGACCTAAAATTTAATTAAGGTCATTAGTATTGTATAAGTAAGAGAGCAAAACTCCCATTTTGAATCAGATCTTTCACTCACACATTAATGAGGTCTGAAATTTGCGCCCTCATTTAGGGTTTTTGGCTGAAAATTGATGCGCACTTGTGGGAGGAGACTTTTCTTGGCTATTTTTGGCATTTCTCTTGGTGGAAGATTTACAACTAGGGTTTGGCTACATGAATTCTTGGTTTATGTAAGTGAATTTCTTCAACACTTCTTTATTGAATGGTTATGGTACTATTTACTTGCATTTTGTTATAATTTCTTGAATTAAAACCCTAGGTGACAAGCACATGCTAAGGTCCTTGTCTCATGTCCCTACTAGGATTAAGAGCCATTTGATTTGCTGAAGTAATATAGAGCCTTGCCATAGCAACACTATATCCATATTCTTCTAGCCTAGTCCTTTTCTTTACATGTTATTGAGCTAAGAAGGACAAAAACGCATCAAGGCCTACGGTTTCTACATCTTGGTGAGTCATTTTCCCCTGGGGTTTGATAGATGAAGCCTTGCCTTAGCAACACTTCATTTTCAAACTCTCTTGTCTTCATCCCTACAATTATTACTCAAGCTAGCCGATTTTTACCTTGCCATTGAGCTAAAGAAGGAGGAGAGGGCACTAAGGCCTAGGGTTTCTACACCTTAGTGAGCCTTTCTCCCCTAGGGTTTCATAGTTGAGGCCTTGCTTTAGCAACACCTCAACATTTAACCCTCTTGTCTTTCGCCATATTACTATCATTTCATCCCTTCAACATTTGCAGCTCTTTTGACTCCATTTGCCCTAGTAACGCACTGATCTAAGACCTCTTGTGTTGAGCACCTTGATCATACAAACATCCAATACCTTGAACAACTACTAACCCTTTTAACCCTAGCTTAGACTAATATCTACTAACCCTACTGCTGCCATTATCTACTTGAGTTATCTTTATACATTGCAGCATTTATATCTTTAAAAGAAATTGAATGATTAGCTAAGGCGTTGTTTCTTGATATTGATATCGTTACATCGATTGCCATTAGCATTTATTGAGAAGTAACATTGTGTAATCATTGCTATTGTACAAACATTGACTTGCTTCATCAACATTGTTTATCAATTGCTTTATATCAGAAGTCCATGATTATATGATGTACTAACCAAGCAAGTGATCTTGCATATGCATAGTTTCTTTGTTGCTTTGTCTCGGGCAAGTACACGTTTTTGGTTATTACTCATCTTTATTGGCTGGTTAGCCGGGACTTTCTGATCGGTGGTGACTTGTGAGGGGAAATTTTATACTTAGCCTTTCAAGCCTTTGCCTTCTCAAAACCCCAGGTCACCGGGGACATCTCCCCTGGGCCTACCACCCTAAATAGAAAGAGCTATCCCATTGAGATTACAGTGGTGGGATAGTCTCAGTTTTGCCAGTTTGCCTTTCTTCCATCCATCTTTTACTCTAACTACAAACTGTGCGATAACAGGGTGCATTGGTTCGCCTTGGATCTCAACTCTTGTAAATGGACAACCTTCAAGCTTTTCCAAAGCTGCAAGAGTAATTAGGCAGGGTCAAACGTAAATGATAATCCGCTTTTGGGGCAGCCATCAACAAGTATTGCTGGAAAATTTAAGAGTATCCTATCCAGCTACTTGAAAAGAGGAAAAGTAAATTTAAGATGTAAAATTTATGGTATAAATGTAGATGAAAGAACTTTGAACATAATAGCAATAGTTCTTGAGTTTTCAGCAGAAAGAGAGTGCAGATCTTTATCCTACCTGGGGATCCCACTATACATTAGCACTGTTAGACACAATGTAAAGAGGAAAAGTAAATTTAAGATGTAAAATTTATGGTATAAATGTAGATGAAAAAACTTTGAACATAATAGCAATAGTTCTTGAGTTTTCAGCAGAAAGAGAGTGCAGATCTTTATCCTACCTGGGGATCCCACTATAAATTAGCACTGTTAGACACAATGATTGGTTACCCACTATAGAAAAATTCAAAAATAAATTACCAGGCTGGAAATTGGAATTCTCAATGGTTAAATCCTTGGGCAGGAAAGTTTTAATCCAAGCCACTCTCTATAGCCTGCCTATTTATCTCCGTTCAACTCTTTTAGCCCCTGTCAGAAGTTGGTCAGGCCATAGTTTGCTGCATCTGCACAGTAATCATAGTTGTAGAGCCGAGTGAGGTTTCGATCGCCCAGCGGGTGCATACAGAGGGTGGAACGACCCCCAAGAATTGACTCATTTGTTGGATTCACCTTTCTACTTGGACTCAATCTTATGAACAGGAAAACTCCGGACTTTCCCCACTCCCCAAGAAAAAACAGCAAATCAAAACAACAACAAACCATTCTCCTGGCCGGGACTCGGAACTCTAAGTGATATGGGCAGATTAATTAAAACTTCCCGTAGAAAACAGTGGGGAATACACTCAGAAAAATAAGTTTCCCCGGCCTCGTGGGAAAAGCTAAAGATCCCCCTGCCCAAGGAGGACTCAGAATTAAGGATCCCAACTTGATGAATGTAGCATGTGGAAAAGCAGGACAAAGTTACAGAATATCTTCAAATTCTGGAACAAGACTTCCTATTCTATAATCATCTCATGACAGAGGCTGACCAACCAAACAGAAAAGAAGATCAAGACTCTCTTCTCTACCACATTCTTCAATTAGTAAGAAAAGAGGATAATCGCATCCTCTTCTACCCTACCATAGAAGAAGTTATGGAAACTCACATTTCAATGAAACTGGATAAAGCCCCTGGACCTGGTAGTTTCCCAGCCAAGTTCTATCAAAGATTCTGGCTCATCGTTAAAAAGGACTTAGTCAAGATGGCAGAGGAAACAAGGATTACAGGTAAAGTTGGTCGAAGAACACACTCCACTTTCTTAGCCCTCAATCGCAGAGAGACCAACCCGGTCGATTTCAGCAGATTTAGGCCTATCTCCCTTTGTAACACTTCTGACAAATTCTGTTCCAAAGTTATTGCAAGATGAATAACGCCTCTTACAACAAAACTGATTTTAGATGAGCAAAGAGTGTTTGTACCCAACAGGCCTATGTATGAAAACATTGCATTAGACCAAGAGGTCATCCACTCAGCCAAACTTTCTAATAGGAAAAGCATGATTCTGAAGCTCGATGTGGCCAATGCCTTTGACCAAGTAAATCATAATTTTATTTTCAGAACACTAAGACTCAAGAGCCTTTGGTTTTTATAAAAATCTAATCTCGTGGATGGAAGGGTGCATTGGTTTGCCTTGGGTCTCAATTCTTGTAAATGGACGACCTTCAGGTTTTTTCAGAGCCAAGAGAGGAATTAGGCAGGGCTGCTCCCTTTCACCCTACCTATACACTGTAATGGATGAAACCTTTAGGGGACACTGGACAACAAAAGGTAATGTGGAATCCTACAAAGTATAGAACTAGTGCAGGGTTCAAAATCCACTAATCACTCCCAATTTGCAGATGATACTCTGCTTTTAGGGCAGCCATCAACAATTATTGCCAGAAAATTTAAGATTATCCTATACACATACTTGAATAGAGGAAAGGTAAACTTAAGAAGATGTTATGGTGTAAATGTGGATGAAAGAACTTTGTACATAATAGCAATGGTTCTTGAGTTTTCAGCAGAAAGAGAGTCGAGATCTATATACCTGGGGAACCCACTGTTGATTGGGGCTGTTAGACACAATGATTGGTTACCCACTACAGAAAAATTCAAAAATAAATTATCAGGCTGAAAATTGGAATTCTCAATGGCTAAATCCTCTGGCAGGAAAGTTTTAATCAAAGCCACTCTCTCTAGCCTACCTATTTATCTCTGTTCAACTCTTTTAGACCTAGCCCCTATCGGAACACTAAATGAGATGCGCAGATTAATTAGAAACTCCCTGTAGAAAGCGAGGAGGAATCAACTGGGAAAAATAAGTTTTCCCCAGCTTCATGGGAAAAGGTAAAGAGCCCCCTGCCCAAGGAGGACTGGGAATTAAGGATCCCAAATTGATGAATGTGGCATTAGGAACCAAATCAAATCTAATCAGTGGAAGGACATGGTAGAAGGAAATAATCGTTAAAAGATATTTCAGTGGATCCAAGAACTTCATTCTCAATAAAATGAACCCTTCTTCTGGATGCCCAATGCTGAAATCTATTGTAAATGCTATCCATTTGATCAAAAATTCATTATTATGATTGTTGATTGTTGAATTTAATGCAGCTGCAAGAGCCATTCTCCTGAAGGATGGCATAAGACCCTAGCTGTGGACTAGGGCCCCCAGCACACTCTTGGGGTTTCTTGGTATGAGACCAAGCAGTGAGTGCCATGGCAAAAGACCCTTGTGAGGGCCCCCAGTAGATGATTGGGGTTCTTGGTCTAGGACCAAGTAGTAAAGACCCTAGATGTATTCTAGGGCCCCTGGATGTGTTCCAGGGAATCCTTGCCATGTGCTTGGATTGATCCTTGGATGCATTTCTTGGTGGTTGATATAAGTCCCTAGATGTGTCTAGGGCCCTTGGATGTGTTCCAGGGAACCCATGCTTAAAGCATGGGCTGATCCTTGGTCTTGTACCTTGGTGGATAAGACCCCAAATGTGTTCTAGGGCAACCTGGTCTTTGACCAGGTAGATCTTGGTGTAATACCAAGATGTGTTGATTTGTGATCCTCTTCCTCTCTCCCAGGATGGTCCATAGGATCTAGGAGAGACTATGAAGATGGACATGACCATATTGTGTGATGTACCCCCTTATGCAGTGATGTACCCCCTTATGCAGTGATGATAAAGTTTATTGGTCACCTTAAGATTCTTATGGACATGTTTTGCCACTAAGAAAACCCCTTGATTGATCTTCACCCTTGGTTTTTGAGTTTGGGTATGAGTAGGGTTTTTAATTTTGTTTTAGGGTTTTGTAATGATTGAATTAGAAATATTAATTAATATTTAATGTGACATTAATTTAATATTTATATTAAATAATATGTCATTATATTAATTAATATTTTATTAACCTAAGCCCTAGCCTAAAACTATAAATTAGAACCCTACCTCACTATTCCCACACACACTTTCACTCACTCTTTCACTCCTCACTATCCTTGTTGTGGCTACCTCAGGTTATGCTTTCTCTTGGTGTTGGAGCGACCCCTCCTTTTCTCTGTTTCAGATCTAAGGCTGATTGATTGGACACCTATCAGGCTGGGAGCTTCCTCTGGTCCTTTTGTTTGCTGGTGTAGAGAGACTACCTCTTGACTGTCCAGACCAGCCGATTGACATCTCCCTTAGCTGTCGGTCTGTGTATAAGAACCGCAGGCTGACCCTTGACTGTGCAAGGGTGTCGTGGCCCTCCTTCAAGATGACCGCTGGGTGTGTTGAGGCACCAGCTCCTTCGCCTCCTCTTCCTTGGTGACTGCTGGGTGTATTGAGGCACCAGCCCCTCCTCCTCCTCCTCCTCCTCCTCCTCTTCCCTGGTGGCTCCTCCTCTCCCATGACCTGCTGCTGAAGGGTTTTTGCTGCCACTGTTAAAAGGGTTTTTGTTGTCCCTGTTGAAGGGTTTTTGCTGCCCCCGTTGAAAGAGGGTTTTGTTGTGTGTGCAAAGTGAAAGTTTTGTTTTTGCTATCCTCTTGTCCAGATCTGTGGAAAATTTTTCCTGTGGATGATCTCTTTGTTGTTCAGATCTATGAAAGGATATTCATATGGTTGATCTCTTCACTGTCCAGATCTGTGTGAAGTATTTTCATGTGGTTGATCTCCTCACTGTCCAGATCTATGTGAAGCATTTTCTTGTGGTTGATCTACTTGTTGTCCTAGAGGCTAGATCTGTATGAGGGTCTTCTTGTGAATGTTTTCCTTGTTGTCCAGATCTCTAAGAGAGTTTGCTTGTAGTTGATTTCCTTGTTGTCCAGATCTCCTTCCTATGCTATCACTGTTTATTGGAGGGTCTCTTGATGGGGTTATTTGTTGTTCAAGACTTTGGATTATTGTTGTCTTCCTTGGGGCTTCCTATTTATTGGCAAAAACAGTCCTATGATCTCCTTGACAAAGATCAATCTTTAAGTGATTGATCTATGAACCTAAATTAGATTTGAGCATATCATTGAGGTTTACATTCACTTGTGTGCCAAGCTCTTCTGTCATTGTTCAAGAGGTAAATCTCAGAGGTAAGTTTTAGTTGCTTCAGTTTGAGTTACTTGTTTAAAAACTTAGATCTACTAGTTTTACATACTCAGAAATAATTGTTTGTTTCAGATCTACTAGTTTTACATGCTCAGAAATATTTGTTGTTTTTAGATCTATAATTTTTGTTTTCAGATCTACTGTATTTCTTATGTGCCTCTAATCAGAAATTTTTATTTAGATATGTTGTGTACTTGCTGATCTAGTAAACAGAAAAATTTTAAAAAGTATTATTTTTGTTCTTTCCCTATTTCTAACACGGTGTTAGAGCTTAGGGCGTGAAGGAGCTCAAGAGTAGCAGACTTGAGCTTGTGTAGATCGAACTCTTAGGGTTTACAGATCAGCAGTCATTCAAGTTGCTCTGTTCTTAACTTTCTGTCTGTTTTAAAGAAAGAGTACTTGTAAGGGCACCTAGTTTCAGCTTTTGATTTTGTTTTTTGAAGGTTGTTTCTTATTGTCTAAAGTTACTACTTTCTGGGTTAGTAAATGGACACATGGAGTGCCAGGTGCAACATGGGCCCCTGATCCAAGAAAGGAAGAATGGGTTAGTAAATGGCCTTTCTTTTCAATGTTGTGTTTGTCATGATAGATTTTGATAACACTTATTTTATGAGCAGTGTACTCCTTGATATCTTCATAGTGAATAGGTGGATTACACATCAAATTCAAGGATTAACTCTACTTGAATTTTCCCTATATTGATTGGATACTTCCACTACCAGTTACAGCAAATGTTTCCTTATCTATTGAAAGATATAGGATAACACCAGCCATCTGTTAAACTTGTTGGTCTCTTCTTTAATGTACTTCTGATAGTTAATATTATCAGAACAAGTGTTGTGCATTTGTTAAACATTAATAGCAATCCATTTTTTTAATGGCAGAAATATAGAAGCTCCTAACAATTGGTCACTTTAGATTGCTTAGGGAGAGGATGATATGTTTTCTGCTGAGACTTACATTGGGTGCTTAGCTTCAGATGGATCTGATTGGAGAAGAGAATAGATTAGAAATGTAACCTTCATCTTGAAGATCACAAGAGATAGGTTCCAGCCATTATAATGTTATTGTTACTGATGCTTGGTGAGTTCATAGCTTTCATTAAATAAGTTTTTATTAAATTACAATGGCATTGACAGAATCACTGGTAAAGGAATTTTAAAATGGGAAACTGTGTAACATTAGTAAATGATAGCACCTTATGCACTTAATGGTCATCCATATGTTTTGTACTACAAAGAGTACACGAGCTTTAATAATACATTGAGTGGTGGAAACTTGGCAATTCTTTGGTGTTCGACTTTGAGAGAAACATGTGAGGGTTTTTTTTGTAAGAACATAATTTGGGACAATACAGTCTTTGGCCTCATTCTTTAAGACGTATTGTTAACTTTTAGCATATGGATGAATAATGTATTATCCACAGGACAGTGTGATAATCTCTTGAGGATATGGAATTACTTGAACTAACAGATACATGTCAAACATCTGCATACACAGAAGATGTCTTATATAGCTTCAGTTGGTAACAGACTGCAAAGTACAAGTATGTCTTCAGCCTAAGCAAGTTCAAGGTAAGTCCAGGTATGCACCATTTACATTCATTTTGTGACTACAAATGACAGCAAAATGAGCTTTGTTTACCTTCCTATCATATTTATGAACTGGTGTCTCAAATGAATACTGTCAGAATCTCATTAGTATTCTTGTTATATGACCAAGGAAGCTGTGATCTCAGCACATACTTATTTTAATCGATGTAAGCTAGGTCTTTCTCCCTGGTTTGGAAACTCAACAGTATGTTGGTCTATTATCCCTGATATGAAAGACAACCTGTAACCTTGGGTTATTTTCTTGGTTAAGGAGTCCAACAAATTATCTTGGTAGTTGGGGTATTTTTCCTTGTCTTGGGAACCCTACAGATATCTCATTTTAATCAAGAGTCCTTAGATTGTAATTGAGCCATTATCCTTGGCACAGGAGGCCAATAAGTCTGACTCGGCTTTTCATATTAAACTTGGTACTGGCACCAAGAACATCTTGAAGAGATATGACACCAGATCGGAATCAAAGGATCTTATAGGTTCAAAGGGAGCCAGTTTGCACATGCAGGGAGGCAAACATTTTATGAGACTCAGAGGAAGCAGTCCCTACATATGAGTTAGACCATGACCTGCAGCAGATGGCAGTATTGAGGTTAAATTTGTGGATCGTGACTTCTCTCAGAAAGAAGGGATTATCTATGACAAGATCCTTACTTCCATCAGGATCTTTATCTCTCTTGTCGCAGTTTTTGAATTGGAAACTTCACCAGATAAATGTTAAAACTGATTTTCTTAACAGTGAAGTTGAGCAAGAGGTTATCCATGGGAAAGAATCCCATAGATTGTAACAAGCCCCGAGAGCTTGGTATGAAAGTATTGACAATCTCTCTACAGAGTCTTAGGTTCACCAAGAGTACTGCAAATCCCAATCTTTATATAAAGATTGTACAAAATCATCCTGTTATCTTAGGATAATTTGTTCCTTACAGGAAAGGAAATTTTTGATAGCTCAGACTAAGAGGGAGCTCTTCAACAGAAGTTGAAATGAAAGACTTGGGTCTTTTGCATTATTTTCTGAACTTAGAGGTGTGGCAGAAACCAGGTGAGATCTTTCTCTCACAGAGCAAATATGCAGTTGATGTGCTCCGCAGATTTGGCATGATGAACTGTAAGTCCATGACCACACCAATGATCTCTAACCTAAAGAAATTACAAGATCAAGTTACAGGTTCAGATCGAGAAGACCCCACCTTATATCGGCAGATCATTGGGTCATTGATGTACTTCGTACATACTAGACCAGACATTTGTTATGCAGTAAATGCCCTCAGCCAGTTCATGTGTGAACCGAAGCATATACATTTGGTTGTTGTAAACATATTCTGAGATATGTTCGGGGGACTATAGCCTATGGTCTCAAATACACTTCTAGTGGAGGTATAATGCTTCATGGATATACAGATTCAGATTGGATGGGCAGTACAATAAATCAGAAGAGCACTTCCGGATATTGCTTCAATTTGGGTTCAGCGATGATCTCCTGGTCCAGAAGGAAACAGGGCTCCATAGCCCAGAGCACTATAGAAGCAGAATACATTGCTGCAAGTGTTGCTAGCAGAGAAGCAGTGTGGCTCAGGAAGCTTCTTTCATACATGTTCAGTGCAAAGCTAGAACCCACAGTCATCCACTGTGACAACAAGAGCTGTATAAAGCTCTCCAAGAATCTGGTGTTTCACGACAGGTCGAAGCACATTGAGATGAGATATCACTATGTTCGGGACATGGTGCAAAAGAACATTCTCAGTATTAGGTATGTTCCGACGGCAGAACAGACAACAGATATTTTGACCAAGCCACTATCCTTGACAAAGTTTGTGTACTTTCGAGAAAAGCTTGGTGTTGTTGAGAATGTTTCTCTTGCTGAGAGAGAGTGTTGAATTTAATGCAGCTACAAGAGCCATTCTCCTGAAGGATGGCATAAGACCCTAGCTGTGAACTAGGGCCCCCAGCACACTCCTGGGGTTTCTTGGTATGAGACCAAGCAGTGACTCAATGAGTGCCATGGCAAAAGACCCTTGTGAGGGCCCCCAGTAGATGACTGGTGTTCTCGGTCTAGGACCAAGCAGTAAAGACCCTAGATGTATTCTAGGGCCCCTGGATGTGTTCCAGGGAATCCTTGCCCTGTGCTTGGATTGATCCTTAGATGTGTTCCTTGGTGGTTGATATAAGTCCCTAGATGTGTCTAGGGCCCTTGGATGTGTTCCAGGGAACCCATGCTTAAAGCATGGGTCGATCCTTGGTCTTGTACCTTGGTGGATAAGACCCCAGATGTGTTCTAGGGCAACCTGGTCTTTGACCAGCTAGATCTTGGTGTAATACCAAGATGTGTTGATATGTGATCCTCTTCCTCTCTCCCAAGAATGTCCATAGGACCTAGCAGAGACTATGAAGATGGGCATGACCACATTGTGTGATGTACCCCCTTATGCAGTGACGATAAAGTTTATTGGTCACCTTGAGAATCATATGGACATGTTTTGCCACTAAGAAAACCCCTCGATTGATCTTCACCCTTGGTTTTTGAGTTTGGGTATGAATAGGGTTTTTAATTTTGTTTTAGGGTTTTGTAATGATTAAATTAGAAATATTAATTAATATTTAATGTGACATATTAATTTAATATTTATATTAAATAATATGTCATTATATTAATTAATATTTTATTAACCTAAGCCCTAGCCTAAAACTATAAATTAGAACCCTACCTCACTATTCCCACACACACTTACTCTCACTCACTCTTTCACTCCTCACTATCCTTGCTGCGACTACCTCAGGTTATGCTTTCTCTTGGTGTTGGAGCGGCCCCACCTTTTCTCTGTTTCAGATCTAAAGCTGATTGATTGGACACCTATCGGGCTGGGAGCTTCCTCTGGTCCTTTTGTTTGCTGGTGTAGAGGGACTACCTCTTGACTGTGCAGACCAGCCGATTGACATCTCCCTTAGCTGTCGGTCTGTGTATAAGAACCGCAGGCTGACCCTTGACTGTGCAAGGGTGTCGCGGCCCTCCTTCAAGATGACCGTTGGGTGTATTGAGGCACCAGCCCCTCCTCCTCCTCTTCCCTGGTGGCTCCTCCTCTCCCGTGCCCTACTGCTGAAGGGTTTTTGCTGCCCCTGTTGAAAGAGGGTTTTGTTGTGTGTGCAAAGTGAAAGTGTTTTTTTGCTATCCTCTTGTCTAGATCTGTGGAAACTTTTTCCTGTGGATGATCTCTTTGTTGTTCAGATCTGTGGAAGGATATTCATGTGGTTGATCTCCTCACTGTACAGATCTGTGTGAAGTATTTTCATGTGGTTGATCTCCTCACTGTCCAGATCTGTGTGAAGTATTTTCTTGTAGTTGATCTACTTGCTGTCCTAGATCTGTATGAGGGTCTTCTTGTGCATGTTTTCCTTGTTGTCCAGATCTATAAGAGAGTTTGCTTGTAGTTGATTTCCTTGCTGTCCAGATCTCCTTCCTATGCTATCACTGTTTATTGGAGGGTTTCTTGATGGGGTTATTTGTTATTCAAGACTTTGGATTATTGTTGTCTTCCTTGGGGCTTCCTATTTATTGGCAAAAACAGTCCTATGATCTCCTTGACAAAGATAAACCCTAAGTGATTGATCTATGAACCTAAACTAGATCTGAGCATATCACTGAGGTTTACATTCACTTGTGTGCCAAGCTCTTCTGTCATTGTTCAAGAGGTAAATCTCAAAGGTAAGTTTCAGTTGCTTCAGTTTGAGTTACTTGTTTAAAAACTCAGATCTACTAGTTTTACATACTCATAAATAATTGTTTGTTTCAGATCTACTAGTTTTACATGCTCGGAAATATTTGTTACTTTTAGATCTATAATTGTTGTTTTCAGATCTACTGTATTTCTTATGTGCCTCTGATCAGAAATTTTACTTTAGATCTGTTGTGTACTTGCTGATCTAGTAACCAGAAAAATTTTGAAAAGTATTATTTTTATTCTTTTCCCTATTTCTAACACTGATGAAACATTCATTTGCAAAAACTATGGGAAGGTCCAATTCTGGATGATCCTCTTATTAGATTCAATCAAGAGCTGCTTCCCCTGTACAGGTGGTGTTGGAAAAATAACTTGCAGGTCCTATCAGGTATCTTAATATGGAAAGACAGAGAACAGAGAATTTGGAGTGGGTGGTACACACCTACTCAACTTCCAGGTCAGCTTGCCCCCTTATGGAAAAAAATTAATCCAAATTTTGGTAGGAAGAGCACCAACCTCAAAGACCTCCAGATACAAATTGATATGGGGATCGAAGTCAGGAAATTATACAATTAAGGATATCAAAAGCTTCTAGAATAAGAGCCTTCCCCGTCTCAGGACATCAAGAAAATGTGACTATTTTTTTCAATTTCAAAGGTGGATTTCTTATGGGGGTTGTTTGCCCATAGCAAGCTCCTAACTGGGGAAAACCTTGTTAAAAGGGGAATTTTAGGTCCATTGAGATGTCCACTTTACCTCAACAGTGAAGATATTTCCTTCCACATCTTCTCAAAGTGCCAGACTTGTATACTGATATGAAGACTTCCCCTCGCAGAAATGGGAACTCCTACAACATTAAGGCCAGATATAAGGGAAAATATATTTTCCAAACAGTACTCCTATCACAGAGACTCCAAATTTGGCCCTCTGATTAACACAATGTGGCCAAAAGTAAGCTCATGAGTGGGGAAAACCTTGTTAAAAGGGGAATTTTAGGTCCCTTGAGATGTCCACTTTACCTCAACAGTGAAGATATTTCCTTCCACATCTTCTCCGAGTGCCAGACTTCTATACTGATATGAAGGCTCCCCCTCACAAAAATGGGAATTCCTACAGCATTAAGGCCAAATATTAGGGAAAATATATTTTCCAAGCGGTACTCCTCCTATCCCAGAGACTCCAAATTTGGCCCTCTGATTAACACAATCTGGTCCCTCATTCCAAGAGTGGTGTCGTGGAAAATCTGGACTGCCAGAAATAAAAAAATCTTTCAAGATAAGAGACCTCCCCATAAAACATTTTAAGAGGTGTTGTGATCTAAAAATGTACAAATAAAAATGGGAGTGAAGACCTCACACAAATTGAAAGGAAATAGTTGTCTTTGTGGACAATAAATCTTGAATCATTTATACCAGGAGAAAGTACCAAAGCCCGAACAAGCAGAACTTTCCCCTTCAGAATTACCCATCCAAACAATGACAGAAGAGATCGATATGTGGTAAAAGGAGATTCACATTGCTATTTGATGGAACTTCATGTTAGTTTTAGCTCGGTTTGGTGTCTCAGCTGCACCTTTTGTCCTAGGCCAGCTGAGGGACACCTTAAATAACCCAGATCAACTTAAGTTTTATCTCAGCCTTAAGTTGGACTTGGGTTGACAGCCAAAAATTCCCCTTTGAGTGGAATGTGGGGCCCAGGGAGAGAGGGCGGACCTCCTTGAAGGTGGTTGAGTGGATTGTGGGGCCAGACCAAGGAGGGCGCACCACTTAATGGAGAGTGGGGTCCAGCCCAAGAGGGGCACCCCAATCTCAGCCATTCAGGCCCAAGGCTGGGCACACATCTCAAGGAGGATGGGGGACTGCTAGAGAGATAAAAGGAGGCTGAGGGTGTGAGGACTACACACATTCTCATTTGTGAGTGAGCAGAAGGAGGGGTGCTTGAGGCTGAGGAAGGAGGGCGAACTGTGTTGGAGCAAGCAGCAGCTGAGGAGGGCGATTCTGGTACAGAAAGGCAGCTGAAACAAATCAGGGTCAGGGCCATATCAGGCTGCCAGCACCAGGCTCAACTCAGGCCAAAATTTTACAGCAGCAAGGAAGGCGAGTTAGGGCACTCATCCTCATCCAGGACTGACCAGATTCAACCATTCTGCTCAGCAGAGAACGGGGCCTAATTTTGGGTGTTATTTCAGTCAAAAGCAGGTTGTACCAGAGGCCGTACAGCTACAGCAAGGAGTGTTAAGTTAGTTGGGCCGTACAGAGCCTGTGGAGAGGAAAAACTCTGCCCATAAATTTTTGTATTGTATTTGCTGTAAAATTCCTCAGAAGCCTCAATACGAAGCCCTCCTTTGCTGGTTTTTCCCCACACTGGGGTTCTAGGGTACTTCTGGTGTCTATGTGTTTTTAATGTGTTTGGTTTACTATATGTTTCCACTGCAAATTTTCTGTTTTATATTTCAGCTGTAGATTTCTGCATAAATTCAGATTTTATATCAGCAGTTATAATTTATGGTTTAGTTAATTTATTGGCAGCAATCTCAATGACTGAGATATAGGGGTAAATTCAACATGGTATGAAAGCTCAGCCTCTGAGTACAGAACAGCCAAGTGACTTGTTGTGCAAACCAGCAAAGGTAAATCAGCAAGTGGACAGAAGACCAAAAGTGTGTGGGTGAAAACAGGACAGCAAACTCAAATGGTTAGTGCAGGCTTGAGGGTTGAGGACAGACTGGATGGAACCTCAAATTTCTGTCCTTGGAGGGAGCGAATTAGCTTGGTGCTGGAGGAGAATGGGCTGCTGGAACTTGCAGAAGGCAAAGTAGCAGCCCCAGCTAATCCAATACAGCTAGTTTCCCATGCCAAGAAGGATGTCAAAGCCAGAAGGATACTTATGGATGGTGTCAAGGACCACATCATTCCACATTTTTCTGGCAAGAAGACAGCAAGGGAAATGTAGGAGGCCCTGGTAAAGCTATACCGGTCTGACAACCAGAGCAGAAAGATGTTGCTCAGAGAGAAGCTGAGAAGCACGAAGATGGCCAAGAGAGAGTCGGTGGTCACTTACCTCACAAAGTTCACTCAGATTCGAGATGAACTTGCAGCAGTGGGAGAGACTGTGGACGAGACCAAGCTGGTGAGGACAACCTTTAATGGCTTCACCAAGCAGTGGGACGTGTTTGTCCGAGGGGTGGTTGCACAGGAGAAACTTCCTGACTGGGAGAGGTTGTGGGACGACTTCACCCAAGAGGCGCTGCGAGTGGATGCATCTCAGGCTAGTCAGTCGAAGAGTGAAGAGGAGGAGAATGTGGCTCTTCATGCAAAGAAGAGCAGTGGAGCAAGAGGCCTCAGGGACATGGGCAAAGTGAGATGCTTTGCATGTCACAAAACTAGTCACTATGCCAGCAAGTGTCCGAACAAGAAGAAGAAGGAGTCAGAGGTAGCAGCTACAGCATCTACTAAGATGGATGCGTTTGCAGAGAAATTCGAGGACGAATTTTCTCTAGTTGCCACTCTTTCTAGCAACTGCATATTGGTTGAGTTTGAGGACAGCAGGGCATGGTTCATGGACAGTGGTTCATCTCGCCATATGACAGGAATGAGGTCAGTGTTCCTTAGTGTTTCGGAGACAGGCTCAAACTGCCTGTTGAAGAATGGGGCACGCACCAGACATGTAGTAAAGGGGGTTGGATGCGTCAGATTCTAGCTAGAGTCAGGAGTGTCTCTGGAGGTGGATGAGGTGATGTATGTGCCAGAGATGAAGGTCAACTTGCTCATTGTATCATCTCTGGAGGATATGGGGTATGATGGAATGTTTGATGATGGACATGTGCTCATACGGACAGAGAGAGCGGCCTTGGATGCAGCAGTGAGGCTTGGCATCAGGCAAGGTATGATGTACAGGCTGCTGGGACAACCTGTAGGTGGGTCCAAGGTGATCTTGG
The DNA here is from genome assembly GCA_032191745.1 of Picea mariana. Lineage (NCBI taxonomy): Eukaryota > Viridiplantae > Streptophyta > Pinopsida > Pinales > Pinaceae > Picea > Picea mariana. The sequence continues at coordinate 91,276 of JASDQU010108195.1, read as the reverse complement.
ACCAGAGATCAATGTCAAAGAAATTTAGTTGGTATGACTTGACATTGATAGCTGAGTGGAACAGCACATCAGATCAGAGTGCAACAGAAGTAGCAGGTGGATCTTCCAGTTCAGAGGGAGCGGCAGCAGCAGCAGATTTGATTGGATCAGAGATTGATCCTGGCGGAGACACCTCCCTCGCTAAGAGGGAGTGTTAGTTTTAGCTCAGTTTGGTGTCTTAGTTGTGCCTTTTGTCCTAGGCCAACTAAGGAACACCTTAAATAACCCATATCAGCTTAGTTTTATCTCAGCCTTAAGTTGGACTTAGGCTGACAGCCAAAAATTCCCCTTTGAGTGGAATGTGGGGCCCAAGGAGAGAGGGCGCACCTCCTTGAAGGTGGCTGAGTGGATTGTGGGGCCTAGACCAAGAAGGGCGCACCACTTAATGGAGAGTGGGGTCCAGCCCAAGAGGGGCACCCCAATCTCAGCCATTCAGGCCCAAGGTTGGGCACACATCTCAAGGAGGATGGGGGGCTGCTAGGGAGATAAAAGGAGGCTGAGGGTGTGAGGACTACACACATTCTCATTTGTGAGTGAACAAGTGAGCAGAAGGAGGGGTGCTTGAAGGAAGGAGGGTGAACTGTGCTGGAGCAAGCAGCAGCTGAGGAGGGCGATTCTGGTACAGAAAGGCAACTGGAACAGGTCAGGTTCAGGCCATATCAAGCTGCCAGCACCAGGCTCAACTCAGGCCAAAATTTTACAGCAGCAAGGAAGGCAAGTTAGGGCATTCATCCTCATCCGGGACTGACCAGATTCGGCCATTCTGTTCAGCAGAGAACAGGACCAAATTCTGGGTGCAATTTCAGTCAAAAGTAGGTTGTACCAGAGGCCATATAGCTACAGCAAGGAGTGTTGAGTTAGATGGGCCGTACAGAGCCTGTGGAGAGGAAAAACTCTGCCCAGAAATTTTCTGTAAGAAATTTCTGTATTGTATTTGCTGTAAAATTCCTCAAAAGCCTCAATAAGAAGCCCTCCTTTGCTAGTTTTCCCCACACTGGGGTTCCAGGGTACTTCAGGTGTCTATGTGTTTTTTATGTGCTTGGTTTACTGTATGTTTCCGCTGCAAATTTTCTGTTTTATATTTCAGCTGTAGATTTCTGCATAAATTCAGATTTTATATCAGCAGTGATAATTTCTGGTTTAGTTGATTTATTGGCAGCAATCTCAGTGACTGAGATATAGGGGTAAATTCAACACTTCAAAGGGCAATCCAGGCCTGGCAGGCTCTGGAGGAGTCATTTGTACCCCTGAAGCAGAAACTCCGCTAAGGTATGCCTGGAACATTGATGAATCAACAAATAACATGGCAGAATCCTTAACTCTACTAAAAGGATTGTATCTGCTGGGAAATACTATTCAAACGGTATAGCAGTATTGAGGGGTTCACAAATCATAATCTCACATCTTAATTATCCCTCGAACTGCAAATGTCTAGATTGAAAGGAATGTGAACAGAGCATTATCTTATCTGTAGACATTCAACAGCTGGGAGGCCAATGACATACCAAGAAAGTATAATGCGAAGCAGACTTCATTACCAACCTAGCAAACAAAGTTGAGCGCAAAAACATCAAATTCAGTATGAAAATGATAGTGAACATTGAAACCACTGAAAGGAACTCTATCACCTGCGAATCCTAAATCTAAAGAGTAAAAGTAAGGAATAGAGGAATCTTAACTTCTCGTTCCTGCAGAATTAATGCTCTGTTGTTTTTTGACGCTATTTATCTCTGGTTATATCTCTTTTCGATCACATGAAGTTTCCCGAAAAAAAAACACTTTCAGTCATGGCTCAGAACGCTGGCCCGCCAACTGGACACAGTTGGACTTTTGAATAAATATACAGTTCGACTAGAGACTTGCATTTTTCAATGTGAGTTAAGCAAAAACATTAGCTGGACGAAGCTGAATCTACGGACCAGGAGATAAAGATGGAAATTCGAGTGGAGAAAGCAAGGACTGGCCTTGACATTCGACGGGTAAAAGAGGAAATCGCTTACATTCAAAGGTAGCTAATTAAAAATAGTGAATAGCTGCAAGCAATCACAGCTAAGATGCATCAGCAGGCAAACACCCTGGATCAAACTGATTTTGCATACCACAAAAGGATTGGATCAATGTCTCGGTTTCCAATGTGGTTTATCCAATTGCCAGGAAGAGATGGCTTGGCCTCAAACACTTGCGAACCTGCTCCGGATTCAAAGACTGAAAACCCTCCTAGCAAGGTAGACACGGGAGACAAAGTTATTTTGTTTGATGAGCAATATTACAGTACTCAGACAGCATATAGAGCTACTTTGGTATTAAATATATGCTGTTCATGTAACGATCTCTGTATGTAACTCAGGTACGAAATATGGAAGTAGCATAACAAAAGTTCCACGTAGAAAGAGAACATTTTTGTATCAGATGGGAGCCTGGTTGACTCGGGAAGACTTTCATGTCAAACCAGGCAGAGAAATATGTAAATTTGATTCGGCTTAATAAATAAATGGTTTCTGTTAAACAAAAAAAAAGAGGGTTACTAATGCATGGCGCAGAAATCCGATTTCATCTTATCTGAGCCGTATCCTTGTATTTTTTCACCAAAAAAAAAATGATATGAAGATGAGAGTAAAGAAGGAAGTCGTACTGTTCCATGGCTTTGAGCCATACGGGTTTGGCTATGGCGAGCCCATTTACCAGTTTTCTGGTTTTGCTCAACAGGGTTCCTCTCATAAACGACATCGCTGACGAATCTGCCAGTGGAAGTTGATGTTTTGCAATTGAGTTTTCATTCATTCAAATGCGTTTAAAATACGAACAAACATGTGCAAAGCACAGAGATAGATACAACGATCTACGCTGGCTTACCTTTGAGGTCTAATGGCAATTGTTCGACGAAAAGCCACAACCAAACTTTCGCTCTATAAAACTCTCTGTGCGAGAATCTATTCAAGTGACATATAGTTAAAATTGATTTCAAAATGGGTTATATTTTGACCGATATGATTTTTAAAAATTATTTAGGGTTGTACGCTGATTGGAGCGTGCTTTGAAGGATTGTACAAGGATACTATATTTTAACCAACAAGTGATAGTTATATATAACTGATTAGGCAATATGGCTAGCATGAAATGAAATGACTTTTCATACTTTCAATTCAAGTTTGTCATCGAGGTAGTTTTGTATATAGAGGAATATAGAAATCATGATTATCAAAGTCACTTAAAATTCTTAGATGCTTAGAAATAGATAAACCTATTACATGGGTTATTTTGATGGTACATGTTAACAAATTTTTAGGGTATGTGGAGTTGGGGGTGTTGTTTTCATAAAGGAAAATCATTTTATTTTTTTTATGTTTGTTATTGGGTGAAGGATTAACAACATAATTGAATTGCTAATTAACAACATAATTGAATTGCTTGCATTATGGTTGTTGCTTAAAATTACTTCGAAAAGGGAATCTTAAATCTTCAAATCATGGCCCCCGGATGGGGTGACATCTGGCGACCATGCAAACTTGGGAGTTAATACCCCCAACCNTCGTCCATTCCACATGAATAACCTGCAAGTAGAGGGGACGATGGTGCGCTTGTGTGGGAAGCTTGAGTTAATGGCGCACTCAAAGCGCGAGTTGGATCCTGCCAGGCTTGGTATGAATCCCCTACATGTTGTCAACTCAGCTTTAATGGTGCACTCCCTTATCAAAGTGGCTGCAAATATGAAGGTTAGCATTGGCAATTGTTTTGTTGTTCCATTTTTTTTCAGATTCATACTCATGTGTATCTCTCCCACTCTGGTTTTTCTTCCTCTGGGCATCCTCTCCTCCTACCAATTGCCATCTCCGCCCCCGTTTTCCCAATGCCCTGAGAAAGGGGAAAGACCAAGAGAGGATCGGCCTACTACAACTTCGTTGCTCGGCACCGTCGTCCTGAACCTTCCGTTGAACCAGTTCCGCCCCCCCATTGCTCAAGACCACCCTGTTGGCCCCCCTTTCAACATCTCACCGAGCTTCACCCAAAATTGGATGGATGACGACCAACCCATCGCTTTAATTGAGGAAGAAATCCCCCAGGATCCTCCTCTAGAACCCACAAACTCCTTCCTCTTCTCTGCTTCGGATATCTTGACGCCACCCCTTAGTTCTGGTCATCTTTCCCTGGAAGGCAACTTTGCTCCAGACCTGGGAGGTTGCCCAGTCGAAGAAGAAATTCCTACAGTGGAGCAGGGAGAAGAGGTACAGCCTTTGGCGACTCTCAACCATCGGTAGCTTTAGTCCTAGATTCGCCCAGAACATGACGTTTCTCATAGAAGCATCTGCAATTAATTTTTGAAATGAGAGGGGATGTCGCAGAGCAGCTTCACTGCCAAATGACCCTCTCTCGGCGCCTAGATGTTCTCGACGCCATGTCAAGTGAGCCATCCAAGAACAGGTGCCCAACATGCTGCCAATCCTATGTGTTCGCTCCGTGACCTACCGAGGGTGACAACAATTCAGGTTCGCCTAAAGTCTAATTTATTTTACTGTTATTTTGTTTCTCTGCTCAGAACAGCCATGGTTGTAGATAGATTGTTGCATAGTGTAGAGAGTCCATCGTGTATCGGACTTAAGCAAACATTTGGCATAGCGCCACCTGTCTTGGTTTCCATATGTATGGAAGAACATGTGGCAAGTTTTGTCGTGTATATTGTTTTGATAATATTTTAAGGAAATACAAACTTTTTATTTAAAAAAAAAAACTTCAAATGATGGGGGATTACAAGCTAATCATCGACTAGGAAAAAGGGATAAATGTTTGGAAAACTTTTTGCTAATATCAATTATGGACATAATGAATGAAGTAAGGAATAAGCTTGTAGATGTCTGCTTCAATCATGTTTTCAAATAGTTAATTGAAAAGGCAGGCAAACTTTTTAAAAAGGTTTTATTGCTACAAGAAAGTTTGTTATATGAAGTCGAAACTAATGAAAAAGGATACCTCTCATAAAAGGTTCAATCCTTGTATCAATTTTCCATTGATTTGTTGAGGATTTCTACAAAGTTGCTAAAGTTATTATCATTGAAGCTAGTCTATAGGTTATTATTCTTTTCTTTTGTCATGTTTACATTTTTGGTATGACATATTTAGACAAAAGCCATTTGGAACAAAATAATTTCAAGCATATGATGACTTTGTGTTGGTTTTTGTTAATGTTTTTTTTAACAATGAAAGGAGGAAGATTTCATTCATTTAAAACAGCATGTAAACATGCCAGAATGATACAACATGTCCAAAATTTAGAGAGTGAGCTTCAAACTACTCAACCCGGATACAAAAATGCCTATTGGATGAAAGAGAGAGAGTTTTGATACAGAGAATTTTCCATAGTACCGAATTGTATAGATTCTAAAGAAAACCCCTAGGATACGAGTGCAAAAACAAATCATGAACTATATAGATATGGAAAAACCCTTCTTACTCAAGGAATATTAATTGGAACCTAGAGCAGGAACATTTAAATCCAACTATGGAAGAGCCTTAACTAGAGACGATGTTGCTTCAGAAATGCCAATATCTAACCTCAGGGGTGAATCGTAGCTTGGTCAGAGGTGAACTTCCTCGATTTGGGTCTGTAAAGCAGGAAATTCATCCTAAAGTCGTTGAATACTTTGACTCAGTTGCACAGAGAATTCAAGAATCATAAGAACCTGGGATGAGAAACCTTTAAATTTTATTTGCAGAGATTGGACAGTGGTGTGCAAATCCCATATTTCCTCCTCCATCGTGTCCAACTTCCTAGTCCAGCTTCCAACATTGCCTTTTGTCGTGTTTCTTGGCACACCCAGGGAGAATCGAAAGTGCAGGAATAAAACACCAGAGCAGCCACTCAGAGAAGCTCCCAACGAGCCAAGAATGCCATAATGCATAAGAACCCTCTCACTATAACAGGACCCCACACAAGTAAATGACGATAAGGTGGGACAACTCTCTAATCCCTTTGACCACTTGCAAACATGATTGCAGCTACATACATTTACTTCCATGATGCAAGAAGCCCTCCAACATGCGCCCGAAAGAAAAAGAGGAAGTGGGATCAAAGACCTCGTTGTATCAAAGGATTTATGGAATCATGAGGGTGGTGCATGAGAAGCACGTGGCTCTCCACCTAAATCGTGTACCAACCTGTTGTCCACAATGAGTGAAGTACTATGTTGGTTTAACCTTAATTCAATGCAATGATTCATGGGATTGGATCAAATGAGGGAGCCTCGTTGATGTTCATAACCCCAAAGTTTTGCCTAGCTACTTGATTTTCATAATGGTCTGCCTCCCTATTATTGAGCCTGAGAACATGAAGAAACTCGATGTAGTGGAATGCTGGAATTTCCTTTTGCATTCTGAGAAATATTGATCTAAGATGGATGTTGCTTGGGAGATTTTTCATTCTTGCATGCCTGATAATAATTGTTGGCTCACCTATAATTGTAGGATTGTGGAATCCCTGGGAATTGGCCAAAGATAATCCCTCGTAGAGCACATAAGCTTCGACTTGATTATTGGTGGCTTGACCAATATTCCAAGTGAATGTGAACTCGACATTTCCTCGTGGGTCATAGAGTACCCCACCCGCTCTTGCCACCCCGTGGTTTTTGTTAATGTTGATGTTGACGAATGTAGAGAAATAGTGCTTTAGTAGTGTCAAACAAACATGTACTATGTTATAAATTTTTCTTGAAATATCGAAGATAAGGATTTTTTTCCTAGAAAAATAAAAGAGTGGTCAAAATTATTAATAATTTAAGTTTTTATGTCTAATGAAATCTATATTTGTTTTTTTAATGTGGTAATGCCTCGTATCAATTGCTAAACCATAATTTTAAAATTTTTATAATACAATCCTTGTTTTCAATGTTGTGCCAAATAACCTAATAAGCATTAAAAACATCAATTTCGGTAATGCCACACCTAGAACAAGTGAATGAGATAATAAAAGCCTCTTCAAGGGGGCAACCTTCAATTACAAGATATCCAAATGCACAATATGAGATGATTATTCAAATGAGTCTCTTTGATTTATAATATGACATAAAGAGGGCAAGAAATATCCTACACTCTAACTAATATAATAATAATGAATGAGGATTAACCCTAACATACATCCCCTCTTTGTAAAAGCTTAGTCTTCAATGCTTTGTAATCAAGCATGTTACTTCGTGAATTACTCATCTTTCCATGTAGCTTCTTCTAGAGGCATCTTCTTCAACTTGATTAGGTACTCCATAATGGTTATATTCTTAAGAGAGCAAATGTTGATCTAAGATCGCTTCTAGTTCAAGAATATTTTTTTCTTTTTTCGTCTAATTATAGAAGTTCAATATGTACTGGAATAGTCTATCCAACAACCTTTTTTAGTCATGAGGCATGTAAACCTAATGAATGTATGGCAAAGGCAAATCTAGCTCATAAACCACTTTTCCAAACTTGCAAAGGATCTTGTAGGGTCCATAAAATTTTGGAGTTGGTTTTTCCTTTTGAGAGAGAGAGTGGATTGCTTCTATAATTAGAGTCATAGATATGCCTAATCCCCCACCTAAATTGCCTTTCACTACAATGATGATATATTTGTTGTTTCATCATGTACCTAATCATTTGAAGGTTTTCTTTACTTATTTCAATGTTTTCTAACTCTTCTCAATATTTGAGTCTAGTGCACATACATTGGAATGGTCCTACAAATAAGATACGATAGTACTAGATGGATATCCATAAAGAGTTTGAAATGGAGAACTCTTAATAGTTTTGTGATATGTCGTATCATACCACCATTTTGCAAAAGTTATTCATTGGAAGATAACATGAATAACTCATGGCTAATGTTATTCATGTTATCTTCCATAACTCCTTCCAAAAATTGTTTGTGAATTTTGGACCTCTATCACTTACTATTAACTTGGGAAATCCATGAAGCCTATGATATAGACTTTGAATTCCGCAAAAATGTGCATATTTTGTGAGTCTATCCACGACCATAAAATGGCATCCTTACCTTCTAATTTTAGTAATCCTATAATGAAATCCATTGATATTTCTTACTATCTTTGATTAGGAATGTGTAGGGGTCGCAATAACCCTTGAGTCTTGATAGTATGTCATTTATTTCTTTGGCACAACCACATTCTCTTACAAAATTTTGAACATCCTTTTTCATTCCTTTTGTTGCAACAAAGCCCAAACTTTTTATAAAATTTGGAAATAAAATTTAGGTGTTATGTTTAAGTTTCTATTTCTCAATGTATTAGATAAACAAAGTTAGATTATTTCTAGGAATTTTAAATTTTTCGAACATTACAGAGGTTTATACGTTGATTTAAATAAATATGGTTTTAGTTTTTCTTAATGTTAAGGTTTATGTAATAAAATATTAGCATTACAGTTTATCATAAACTTGAATCAAAGTTTAATTTTGTAGTATTTTAACTTTATTATATAGTTTTATAGCTTCAGATTAATAAAGCGCATTTTTGTTTGTAGATCGCGCCCAGCTCCTTGATCAACACCTATTGGTGTTGTGAGCGGTTTGTAAGACCCTAGGTTCGAGTTATCTTTAACCAACAAAACCCACCAAACACCGGCCCTTTCGACATCACATGTTTGCGCAGATGAAGTCTCACCCGATGTATCTATATGGACTGCGAGAACCAGGTTTCTGCAATAGTGAGGGAATGGGCGGTGACCACCTTGTTCATTCTTCTTTATAATTTATGCGGGCGTGATTATGTCCTCGTTCCTTATTAACTACTTTGTAATTCAAATTCATATTATCATTCTATTCCAGATTACTGCATAAACTCATTGTTGTAACAATTATGAATATGGTGCCATGATTAAACATAAGACAAGTCTATTCTACTATGCATCTAGACATAATTCATAAGAAATCACATAAAAGACATATGACACAAGATTTAACGTGGTCCTACCAACTTTGGGATATTTCTACAACGACTAGCTTATTTATTATGTGTTTGTCAATAGCTTTTGGCTTGCACACTACGCTTACAAAGACATATCATGGTATATTTCTCTTCTATTAGCCTAGTCGCGTTGTGGTGCAAGCCTCTCTCTCTCTCTCTCTCTCTCTCTCTCTCTCTGCATCATCTCTTACATTCATACATTGATTCCTCTCTTTTACAGGTTATTATATCACTCTTCTTACGGGAAATAACTCTCAGCAGCTTGGAACAGACTCCACAAGGCTGCTTGAGAATTATTATATGGAAAAAACCCCAAAAGAAGAACAACCAGAGGAACCTGTTGAATTACTAGGAGGGGGGGTGAATCAATAATGAGAAATTTATACCACTTATTAATCCTTTTAACCACAATGTACATTATTTTAACTTATTCAACAATGTTCATCAGTTCATCAATAATATGTTATTGCATCATATAACATTAACATCCATCAGTGCATAATAAACAATAATATACACATCCACACAATGCACAATATACTAGCATTTTACGTGGAAACCCAATGCGGGAGAAAACCACACAATGTTTTTCTTATATGTCTCTAAGAATTACATTCAAGGAAGCACCAACTTACAATTCTCTGGCTCCAACCCCCTGTGTTCTCCGGCTCCAACCGGAAGGTGGCTACAACCACCCAATTCTCTGGCTCCAACCAAAAGGAGGCTCCAACCCCCTAATTCTCAAGCTCCAACCTAAAGGAAGCTCCAACTCCTTGGTTCTCTGACTCCAACCGGAAGGTGGCTCCAACCACCTATCCTTGCCTCGTCCTACCACCATGAAATATAAGTGCCAAATGTAGACCACTATCACTGTGACTTTGTCACTTTCAACCTGTACCAAGCAACGTGTACCAACAACCTGTAACAACATGTACCATTCAACATGTAACAACACCTGTACCAACAACATGTAACAACATGTACCATTCAACATGTAACAACACCTGTACCAACAATATTTAACCAACAACATGTGCCAATAATATGTCGCAATTATCTCATCAACCAATCATGTACATCAACAATTAGCACAACATGTACCATCACAAGTTCATCAACCATGTGCATCACAACACCTCACAAGCATCACTAATACCAAGATCTCTATGCCACATCAACCATAAACCATGTGCCAATATCACTACAAATATGTCCAACAATATTACCAATAAGTGCCTTTAACAATGTACCAAGCATGTACAAATCATGTATCAATAACAAGCCAAGCTATACCTCATCAAGATGTACCAACATCACCATACCATACACCTCATGTATATGCCAACTCATCAACTAAGTATCTCATCCATGAACTCAATATATACCTCAACCATATACCAAAACATACATCAAGGCAACCATCAAGAGTCCTCTAGCAATACATCACAAATCCATAAGCCAAATACCATAAACCCTTATATAAAACCATGTGCCAAACCTCACTGTTATGTAGCCTCAAGCATGTACCATGTCATGACCAAATGTAACCATCAAAAAATGAATATAAACATACATGTAACTCTGTAACATACTTGGTGTATGTGATCACAGACCTGCAAACCTTCCTTAAATTCAACAACAAGAGACTAGCATTTTCATCAAACTTTACTTTAGTCTCACATGAATAATTTTGGATTAGTCAACAACTCTAACTTGCAACAAGAATAACTATGTACCTGTTGTTGGATTACTGAGAGGGGGGGTGAATCAGTAATAGCGTAATTATAATCCTTTTTCTTCAAATGTTATATCAATGTAGAATTATTATCCAATAATGAGCAGTAATCAATAAACAATCACACACATACACAGTACACCAGTGTTTTACGAGGAAACCCAAATCGGGAGAAAACCACGGAATGCTTTTTCTTATATGTCTTGAAGAATTACATTCATTGGAAGCACCAACTTCTTTGTTTTCCAGCTGCAACTGGAAGGAGGCTCCAACCCCCTAGTTTCTCAGGCTACAACTTGAGGGAAGCTCCAACTCCCCAATTCTCTGGCTACAACCAGAAGGAGGCTACAACCCCCTATGTTCTCTGGCTACGACCAGAAGGTGGCTACAACCACCTGTCATTGCCCCGTCCTGCCACCCTGAAGTAGAAGTAGAATGATGGAACCACTGTCACACTATCACTGTGAGATATACAGTTGTAAACCTGTACCAATAAATCTAAACCATGCATCAACCTGTACCTCGACCTGTAATCAACCTGTACCATAAACAAGTGCATCAACCATGCACCAACCTGTAATCAACCTGTACCATAAACAAGTGCATCAACCATGCACCAACCTGTAATCAACCTATACCATAAACAAGTGCATCCAACCATGTACCAAATATGTACCAATCATGTGTCAACTACTCATCAACTATGACTCATCAATATGTACCAACATCATCAACTATACACCTCATGTATGTGCCAACTC
>JASDQU010108195.1:17430-70070 GCA_032191745.1 Picea mariana | reverse complement strand
GGTCACTTGGCCCACTTTCCTTATTTTAGGGTTGGGTCCACTTTTAATTTCTCCATTAAATTTATTATTGAAATAATTTATTTTGTATTCACTTTGAATTATAATACACTCATCACTTCACTTTATTATTTACCTTTTAAAATCTCTTAAACCACTTTGACTACTTTGACCTTTTAGGGATTCTAGATGACATATGAGGGTCCTCCAACTTCGTAAGGCCATAACTCTCAAACCGTGAGGAGTTATGTGACGTTCTACATACCAGCAAAAATGACATGACATGTATTATCTATATAGGATATTTTCCCTGACAAATTCACTTTCATTCATCTCATTATTCCACAATTAAGCATGGGTTCTTTTACTCCACGAAGCGTCTTCCCGTGAGGGCTTTCACCATAAGGGGACCACTTTGGAGTTCATCCATATTTAATTCTTATCAACCATGACAAAACAATAATGAGTCATATTTACATCAAACAATATTGGGTCCATTACCAAACCTTTGTGCTACGGGACTTTCTTCAAGGGTTGACATCAATGACAACCAACCTTAATCAAGATCTGTATTGCATAAAGGTCTGAAAATTATATACAATATTCTTCAATGTCTTCTTTGTAAATCCTCCGAGTTTCACTACTTGGAACCTCCCAGAAAACGAGTTATAACAAAAAATGCAGACCTTGCTGAATTTTGGCTTATTCTAGAGAGCGAAGTTGTAGAGAATGTCACACGAGGCATATTTGTTGTATGGATCTGAAAATGGTACACAACATATTAAATATTGTAATCTAACCAATGCATTTAGTCTTACTGAATTTGGATATGTTATGAAAAAGTTATGACGTTTTTACCCGTAACACCTATTTTAGACTAGTTTCAGGATTAGCCACAAACCCTATCTTTCATAGAGTGTAACTCCCAAACTACAACGACTCACAAGCTGAAATTTTTATCACAATTACTTGGATATGTTGTCTCAACAACCTATAGATTTAGATATCTGAATCATTCTAGAAAAAAACTATTGTGAAAATGGTGAGATGACCTGTAAATAACATACCTTAGAAAACATCATCAAAAGACTTTATCCTCCCTTGAATTTAGGTCTTAGATCTCCTTTGGTTACCTCAATCACTTTTAAATAGTCGATATGCTTAATTGGTGCTAACGGGAGACCCTTGCTCTCTTATTTACACTCTCCAAGTAGCTTCCTCTAGAAGTTTCCACTTAGCGACTTTGTCAACTTTATTATTTAATTAATTTCTCCTTGCAACCACATCGAATAGGGATCTTCTTAAAGACTTTCTAGAATAATTGACTTCTTGTTGACCTTCTAGGGGCTTCTAGAATACTCTTGGGGGTCCTCCAACTTCACAAGGCCATATCTCACTAACCGTGAGGAACCAGGTGGTGTTCCACATATCAACGGAAAAGGAATGATATGTATTATCCATCTAGTATAGTCTTACCTGCATATTCATTGATCTTCATGTCGTTATACCTCAAACAAACTCAGGTCCCTTACCTATACCTTTGCTCTATCGGACTTCTCCAAGGGTTGACATCAATCTCTAAGGGTTGACATCAATCTACAATATCACTCTCCAAGGGTTGACATCAATGACAACCAAAAATCCAAACCAATTGTCCATCAACCTAAGCCAATTGTCTGACAATCCCTATTCTCCCAACCCGTTACATATTTATACATGAGAGTTAGGGTTTAAAACCTTTTTGCATAACAACTTCAGTTCATTGGTTTTTCGACTACTTTCTCTTGCTTTTCCATCTGCATGTTGCTTTTGCACTCTGACTGGTAGTTTTTTCCTACTTTTGCGCATCCTTCCTTTTTTAGCCTGTCGAGTTCTCATCCTTCCTTTTCGCCTACTTTCTTCTACTGCTTTATTTTGCTTTATTCTCTCTCACTGTGCGTTGTACTTATGTATGCGCCTTTGTTGTTCAATGTTTTCCTAGATGTCCCTCTGTTGTTCACTGTTTTCCTAGATGCGCCTTAGTTGCACACTCCCTCATCTTCCTTCTTCTCCTATGCACCTATGTTGTGTATTTTTTCCATACTTAGGATTTTTACCAAAATTACATCCCAAAACTACATGTCCAATAGCCCCCCAACACACACCTGTGGCTTGTCCTGAGTCACTCAGGCATGTTGCCTGCTCTTCCATGTCGCAATGAAATTTTGGGAGGTTTCCTTTGTTACCGCCACTTCCTTGATTATCGTGGCCTCTGTTGCTGCTATCTCCTCGGCCCCCTGTGCGGTCAAGCTTGTTAGTTTCTCTTTTGCTTCAATGGCTGCATGTTTGACCTTTCCCTGCACAGTGGCTAGTTCCCCTATTATCTTCACTGCTTGTTCTTGCAGTGGTTCCAATCATTGTTGAAGGATATTTTATTGATCCCTCAACCTCTCTACTTCCAAGTATGACTGCCTCTGAGCCAAAATTGTTGTCATACATTTCGCGGGTGGAAGAGTAGTTGTCTTATCTGAAGCTTGTTGCACTCTTTCTTGTGCTCTCTTAATCGGGCTTCCACTGCCTTCATCTCAGGATCTTCTGCTAACTTTTTCCATATTTTTGCGCTCTCCTTGCTGAGTTTGGCACATTTTTCTTCTACTTTATTGATATTGGCGACTGTTGTCATTGCCATTATCTCCCTGCCTTCACGCACTTTCGATGGCGTTCCCGGCATGCTCCGCAATTGTAAGTCCTCAATATGCACTCTGATATTTAACACTTGTTCCTCCATAGTAACTTCTACTACTATGGGCACTTCTGGTATGGCTTTGTATAATTTTTGGACAGTTGCCTGGGTTTTTTGCGTTATCCCTCCAGCCTCATCCTTTTCCTTAAGGGATTTCTTCACCCTTTCTTTGCTCGTTATTTTGTCCTTCACGACCTCCGCTACTTGGCCTTCAACTTCCTTCTTTTGTTGGAGTGCATTCTGATATTGTTGTTGTAACTGATCTCTTTCATCCATCATTTTGATCAGCTCATGTTTTGCTTCCTCTCCTTTGTTCTTAATATCTTGCAATAAGCTTATCTGCAAATCATGTAGTCTTTCTACTGGCATCCTTGATACAACTAGGTTCAGATGTCCTAGTGCATTTCCCTGTTGTTGCAATTCAATTGTCGGAATTTCCAGTGCATCTTTCTCAAGCTGTAGTATCATGTGCCCAGTTGTTAACTGAGTCAAGGCCAGATGTGCATTATCAACTTCCTTTACTGGAATACTTGACTGTCCCTCCTCTGTTCTGATCTCTTTGGTGATGTGCGCTGCTTCCAACATCTGTTGGAGTGCTTCCAGCTGATCCTGCACTCTTTGTTGTCATTCTTCTTGTTTTCTGGTGGCTTCCTCCATTATTTCTTCTGTGGCATCCCGGACCTGATATCATATCCAATCCATATCATCATCAGTCAATGCATACACATGGGTTTCTATATGCGCCTTCGTCTTCTTGCGCGCCAATCCCACGGGTTTTTTCCCCGTGTCCTTCCTTTTTGCCCCAGTTGTTGGGATTTTTGGTTGCTCTTTTGTTGTGGATGGCCTAGGCATATCTTTTACGCCATTTTTTTGCTCGTCATATAGATCCCCCTCACTTTTATCTTTCTCTTCTTCCTCATTTGCTTTCCCTGTTTTCTGTGCTGGGATTTTCCATTCTTCTTCGCATTCTTTCACCGTCAAACACACATCCTATGTAGTTAACCTGTAACTAGTTGGAAAACATTGGCGCGTTGGGTCCTTCTTGGACTGCACATACATATGGTGCACGCTTGCTTTAAACCCCATGATATTCTTATATGTTGCTACCATCTTTGTTGATATGTGCGGTGTGTTTGTAACTTGATACTAGATATTATCGAAGTATACAAAGAATACGATGTTGTTGCCCAACTATCTTCTCTTATTCGTCGTATGCCATAAGTTGGCATACCTCCCAGCCAAATTGCCTCGGCTAAATGAGCCCATGCACTGGTAGTAACCCGGTTCCTGCCACCCTATCAGTGCAATCAAGATCAATAACCATGCATAATGGAATTTCATGCCCTTTTCTCGGGCTTCAATGCAATCCTGTAAAAACTAGTTCACCAAGAAGGTGGCCCAGCTCATCTCAACCCCTTCCATACTTGTGCAACAACTTACAGGCCAACACCTGTGTTGTAAACCGAACATTTTTGTCATTGATTCTTTTGATATCCAATCCTCTCCTTCCCCTGAATGTCTGGAATTTGTCCTTAACTAACTCTGAGAGGGATTGCTCTCCTTCCTTGTTAAATAAAATGGTTTGGTCCTCGCCAAACTTTGGGAGTCTTGTAATGTATGCAATCAACGCAGTATCAATCGATACTAGGGGATCAAGCCAGAGTGTCCCCCCATGGACACAACTGAGCAACATCTTCACACGTGCATTTATCTCGAAACTTTGCCTAAAATGTGGAATCTCCAACAAGTTCAATATGTTTGCCTTCTCTAATCCTGTCGCCCACTCCTGTGTCTCTAACACAATTTCTCATGTGCCTGGTACGTTTCTCGTGCACAAATAATTTTCCCTAGCCAACTACGAGAATTTGTGTTCATCGGTAATGTCATCATCCATGAATTTAAGACCTGCAATCTTTCCGAACATCTCTCCTTCGAGGCTTACCCCAGGCGGAACTAGTGTTGTTCTGAATGGATACTTCCCATTGGCGGGTACATGTATTGGTGGTGCATTATCCATCCTCGGTGGTAGGTAATCTCTGTGGAAACTCGCTTGTGACGTTGAAGTTGAAGCTCTGACTACTTCCTCGACCTCTAGTGTCTCTACTGGCTGTTTTGCTTGTTTTCACGTTGCTGCAGACGATGCTCCAACTTTTAGCGGTGCCATTTGTCTTCTGTGACTGATTCATGTATTGACTCTGTGTATGTTCTCTGGTAGTTGTAGCTTGGGTCTAGTGCTCTCAAATTCGCTCTGTTTTGCTCTCGTTTGCATGCAACAAGGACTTACACTTCACGACCTTCTGTTGTTTTTGTCCCTTCATGCCAACTACACATGTCTCATCCCTCCTTAATTACCTTGTCCAATCCACCAACGTGGTTGATGAGTTGTTACATAAATGCATCTTTATTAGCAAATCCGTCGTGTGATTTTTCCTTCGTACTACCAATCTGTCGTGATTTTCGATGACATTTACCATTTAATATTCTACGACACCTTTATGATCTGTCCTTCCTGCTTCGTATCAGTCGTTTTCGTGTCTTAATGCTTCCAACAGTCTTGTCATTGACAAAATATGCAACGATTATTGCTTTTACATCTATGTGCTTCATAGTCTTTCTCTGATATGTGTGTGTGTGCGTGTATTTTTATTTATTTTTTTATTTTTATTTTTTTGGTTGACGTAGCTCCTGTTCTGATATGTGATAACCATTCCTTCTGCGCAATCTTCAAGGCATTTTACTCTGTAATAAATTTGTTTTTTGCTCTATCTACTATTTATTTGATTTTCTTCACTTTTCTACTTTTTATTTGTTTTTCCCTCCTACTATATTACAATTACTATAATACATGTGTTCTGGCACAACCCAGATTACTTCGCACACTGTCGGCCATCTATATAGAGTTTCAATCGACTTCCATTCACCATTCCTCCAAGGAATTCTCCATTCAGGGTTTCCAACTACACAACACCTGTCTCTGTTACGTGTTGAATTACATAGGGTCATAATGAGTGCATTCTAAACTTTCTTGGATGTTGCATGAACTTGTTGTCATAGAGTAGTACCAGATCTCCCACTTGAAACTGTTTTTGTCTGATACATCAATCATGCTAAGTTTTCTCCCTAGCCTTCTGAACTTGTTGATGAAATCCCACGATGAACCGATCTTCCTCAAGCTGTACTAATTGTGCCCATCTCTCCTCTATTGCACCAATGTCCAATAGCTCAGTGATTGTTGAAATGTGCAGGCTAGGTAGAATGCACTCCATTGCATCATTGCTTCCTCTCCATAGACCAATCTGAAAAGTGTCTATCCTGTCAACTTTTTACATGTAGTCTGGTAAGCCCATAACACTGCAGGAACTCTTAATTCTCAATCGTCTCTCCCTACATTGTAAATTTTCGTCAAGGCATTCTCCAATATTTTATTGAAATTCTCCATTGTTCCATTGGCCTGAGGATGATATGGGGTACTCTTATGATGATGGATTTAGAACTCCTCAATCAATGCTACAATTGTCTTATTAAGAAAGTGTGTGCCTAGATCACTGCATAATATGCATGAATGTCTGAATGTCCAAACCTTGTGACTATATTCTCAAACAAAAACCTCACAATTGTTTCCGTGGTACAATCTGTAACTAGGGTTGCTTCTGCCCATCTTTTCAAATACTCTGTCATAGTGATGATGTACCTTGCCCCTGATCTTCTTTCTTGTGGATTGATTGGTCCTACAAAGTCTATGGCCCATTTATCAAATGCTTGCAACGTAACTTGTGGATTTAAAGCCAATTCATCCCTTCTATATGGCTTTCCCAATCTTTGGCATACATCACATGACTGACAGTGTTCCTTCACATATTTATGAAGTGTATGCCACCAAAGCCCTGTGTACAAAATATTTTGTGCAGTTGCTCTCCCTGCATAATTTCCTCCTGCAATCCAGTCATGTGCTTCTTCTAATATCATTGATCTTGCATGTTCCAAGACACAACTTATCAAGATTCCATCTGCACCTAACTTGTATAAATTCCCTCTAATCAACTAATAATATGATGCTTTCACCACCAATTGTTTATTTTGCACCACTGTGATCTCTGATGGAGCCATGCCTGTACTTAGAAATTGTATGATGTCTGAGAAGTAATCATTCACTATATTTATTGCAAACAGTTGTGCATCTGGTAAGTTTTCATCTAAATTGCCTGCATCTTCTCCTGATAATATGCACGATAGATGATTTAGCCCTGCATTCAACTTACCTGGTTTCACTATAACCTCAAAATCGTATTTCTGGAAAAATAGTAGCCACTTGCATATTATCCCCCCCAACACTGGCTTGTTCACCAAGTATTTTAATGCATAATGGTTTGTGTACATCTTAAAGTGATCCAGGTGGATATCAGTGGCCACCCACCTTTTACAACTGGCTCAAAACAATTTTCTAGCAATTTTGGTAATTTACTATTTTTAGCAGTTTTTTACTTTTAGGGCTATTTTGAGGGCCTAAATGAAGGTTTTTCGGGATCAAGCTTCTCAATGATAGTCGAAGGCTTTGATTGAGCCCCCAAAATGAATCTCCTCGAAGGTTCCTTTCCAATGAGCTATCGTGCACCCCAAATGGAGATTGTATGCCAAAGTTACGCCCCCGAGAAGTTGATACACCAAACTGCCCAAAACGAGGTCCACAAAACTGTTGGATTTTCGTCTTTCAAGGTTAGGGTTTTGGATTTTCTTTATGATAAAAAGGCCTTTGGAGCCTCATTGTAAAATCATCTTCTTGTGAATGCGAGTGGTGGACACATCTCTGCTCAGAGATAAGTTGCCACCATTCTAGCAAGTCTTTCACTCTGTATTTTTACAGTCTGTATCTCTGGTTGCATCTCTGATACATTTATGTTATATTATTGGATATCTGAGATATCTGTGTACATTGTTTTATTATATCTCTGCTCTCATTTTGTGCCGAAAATAATCTGGATCATAAAGTGAGACCCCAGTAAATAATGTCTAAACTTCTGTAGCGCATAGACCATTGCCAATCCTTCTCGTTCTGTGGTAGTATAATTCTTCTCTGTTGTGGACAAATTCCTACTTGCCAATGTAATTGGGTGATCTATGTCTTCCTCCCCTAGTTGAGACAGTAATGCGCCCAATGTTATGGACGATGTGTCTACATGTGCATGGAACTCTTTGTTCCATTCTACAAAGATCAAAATCGACACGGTTACCAGTTTTTGCTTCAAGGTGCCCAACCCCTTCTGACAATCCTCATTCCATTGAAACTTTGCTTCGTTCTTCAGTAACTTTTCCATTTGTAATGTGATTTGTGCGTAGCCCTTAATAATTTTCCTGTAATAGCCTGTATGACCTAGAGTTTCCCTCAATTGTCTAACTGATCTAGGTGGTTCTAACTCCAAAATGACTGCAATCTTGGATAGATCTACTAGCAATCCTTGCTTGCAGACTACATGTCCCAAAAAAATTCCAAACGGTGCACAAAAGATACAATTCTTCAGGTTCAATGAAATATGTCACTGTCTACACCTATCCAACATCAACCTGAGTACTTATATGTGATCCTTTAATAGACTGAACACAGTCCAATCATCCAAGTACACTTCAAGGAACTTATAAATAAATTCCTTGAACGTTGCTACCACAACTCTGGAAAATACCGTCGAGGCATTCTTTAGTCCAAAGGGCATTACTGTATACTGATAACTCCCCCAATTTGTCGTGAAAGTGGTTTTGTGTTGATCCTCCTGCGCAATTTTTATCTGATGGTACCTAGAGAATCCATCTGTAAAAGAGTAAGTTTCTTGTCCTCCTATGTTCTCCAGTACCTCATCTGTGAATGGTGTTGGAAATGGATAATGTAAACACATGTCATTCAGCTTCCTCAGATCTACACAGATATTGATTCCTCATGTCTTCTTGTCCTGCACTACCATTGGAGTGATCCACTCAGATTCTTCTACTGGTTCAATAATTCTTGCATCCAACGTCCTGTCTAGTTCACCTTCTCCTTATACTTTGGATTTAACCTGTAAGGCCTCTGTCGAAATGGCTTAGCACCTGGTTTCAATGGAATATACATTTCACCTAAGTCTCCAACTATCCCCTTCATCTCTGGAAATGTCATTGGGAATAGATCTTGGTATTCTTGCAGTAAGTCTGTAATCTTCTCTACTGTCTCATAACTCCAATAATCTCCGATCTGCACAAACTTGATATTCTCTGTCATCCCAATGTTTACCTTATGCATCTTTATTGGTTGTGTGTATGCGACAGACTCAAGCTCTGGCCCTTCTACTGCTCGTTCTCCTTCGGTCTTAGGTACTTGTACATTCCTAGGATCTTCTTCATCATGTTCTTCCTTGGCTAAATTGTAGCATTCCAATAACTCATGGACATTTATATTGGCTATGTGCGCATTGCATACTGATACCACCTCCATCGGCCCTCCTTATGAGAAGATATTAGTTAGAATCGCCTGTAGCGTCACATCTATTGATGGAGATTCATGTTCGAATGTAAACGTGACTTTGAACCTCTGGAACAACTCTTCCCATTGTATTGTCTCCCTGCACATTTCCAATTCCAAATACTAGTTCTTTGGAATTATGTTCAATGTGTGTATAAATCTGTCCGTCCATTTTGTTTCCAGTACTAAACTGCATAAATCCATGCATTTCTCAACATGACCTGCTGGGTCACTTTGTCATGTATACTTCTGTGCAATGTTTTCTTCCTCAGTACCAAACCTTATTTGCATGAGTTTGTTGCACTGTAACCAGTCTTCCATTCCCTCTTTGTGTGCAACCCACCATCTGGAGGGAGTTGCTTTAAGGACAACATCTAGTGCTAACAACCTTTGTTATTTGGGTACTTGCAACTCAAATGCTTTTACAAACAAACTTATGTCGATTAATCCATCGAACCTGGGTGGATCACATAGCTCTATTCCAATCCAGCGCAAGGATCAGTTTATGCATGCACATCGTCTAGTTAACACTTCATACATTCTTTGATGCCAATGCTCTAGACCTTCTTCTTAGTCTGATGCACACGAATTGATACTTCTCAAACTCAACGCACCATCTATCATCGGGTTGACATAATTCTCCATCCGCGCAGTCATGTTGTATGAGTTGTCAATGTCATTTCCTCTGGTTGGCTCTATATATCGCTTTCTTTCTAATGGGTCCAAGGGTGCAATAACTTTCAAATCTCCAACTTCAAATATCATCTCCCTCCTTTTCAAGTTAATGATTGTTTGGTTATCAAAATCCTATTACGGTCCCATCAGTGTTGGATATGGTTGAATGTCATCCACGATCTCAATAACTTCAAACTATGCCATGTTGCGCACCCCAACTATGTTCACGGGTACTATTGTTAAAAGACCAATCAGAACTATTTTGTGTTGATTCACAAGCCTTAGCTGAACAGGAGACGACACTAACTTGGGTTTTCCCATTGTCTCCAATGTCTACATAGATAAAACATTCATATCTGACCCCAAGTCCAAGATAACATTATTTGCATCATACTCCCCGATTTACACACTGAATCTGAATTCTACATTGGTTCTCTTCCTACGTAGTAC
Source organism: Picea mariana (assembly GCA_032191745.1). Classification (NCBI taxonomy): domain Eukaryota; kingdom Viridiplantae; phylum Streptophyta; class Pinopsida; order Pinales; family Pinaceae; genus Picea; species Picea mariana. Next base: position 59,742 of record JASDQU010108195.1, on the reverse strand, counting down.
CTGATTTACCATCCTTTGTGTGATGTGAGTTTCCCTTTCTCTTGTACAATCATCAATCATGTCATATAACGTATTGAGTGCAATTTCATCTTTCATTCACTCTACACAACTCCTCAAGAATTATGTTAGCGTGCTTACCTTTCTAGTTGGCTTCTCTGGCACAACGTGATCTTCTACATGAGACGCAAATGATGTGGATGCTCCCCAATCCTATACAAGTACTTATTTTCTTGCTCTCTGATATATCTCCTTTTCTTGTTGAGGATCAAAGGTTGGCATATGCTCTACTGACTTCCTTACCCATTGCTCAGTCTGCTTTTCTCCATTTGTCATATCAGCTCCTGTTCTAGCTCCTCCACGTGTAACAACAACTATTCTTGGTCCTTCATTGCATTCTTCGACTGATATCTTCTACACATTCTGATTTTGATTCTGGTTCTAATTACCTTTGGTCCACCATTTCGCAACTAGTTGAGGACAATCTTCTATCGCATGATCCAGTGATTTGCAGTATGTGCATGTCGTACATGGATTCGGGAAGTCGCGAGCCAAGTGTCCTGGTTGATTATAGTTATAACATATTATCGGTCCTCTTCCCCCTCTATCAAAAGTTCCTTTGCCTCAACCTCTACCAAAGTTTCCTTTGTTCCCTGGATTGAAACCTCTTTGATTATTGTATTGCGTACAACCTACTTCTATTGCAACATTCTCTTTCTGAATCCTGTACATATCCGATGTGCGTTCCCTCATCAAATCGAATGCATGACAATCCTTCTCTTCATGTCCCATAGACTTTCAAAAATTGCGAAACAAGTTCCTTGTTGTACTCTGATACTTCTGTAGTAACGGACACTTAGTGGAATGATGGCCCCATTTCTTACATATATCGCAATACCCTCCTCTTGGTAATGGATTCGATACCCCCATTGCCAAATACTGCACGAATGTTGGGAATTCGTCCTTGTGATGGACTTCAATTATACACTTGGTACACCAAACTTGTTATTGTTTCTCCTTCCCTTTTGTAAGTTCTCCCAGTTGAATTGTCAATGCAGCCAACTCCGTCTAAACTTGTGCCATTCCTCCACTGTCTTCTACATGAGATGATTCCAATTTCATTACAATTTCCAGCGCCTCGGGCTGCGACGCAACCTTCTGTTGAATTAATGGCCTGTGATTGTGTGGTAGAAGCCATGCAATAAACCATTCATGATGTTATTGATATGGGATCTGGAAAGTCAGTCTACCCATCACATCCTTAAATCTTTGGTCAAAATCCCATACCCACTCTGTTTGTACCTGTATAATCTCCTTCAGTTCTGTGATGTGTTGTGACTTCGACTTTGGCTTTTTGAACTCCTTCAGTAGTGCTTTGCTTATCTCTGCCAAAGTCATGGCCTACCCTGTAGGCGTGATACTCTACAACTTCATATACCATACTGGCGCACTACCTTTAAATGTTGTCGCTAATTGTACAATCTTCATACCCTCACCTGGTATGTTCTTAACGGCCCAAATTGTTTCGCATACCATCAAATGTTGTTCTAGGTCCTCTGACCCCACTCCCTAGAACTCAGGCAGCCTAAGAATATTATCTACCCATGCCACATTGCTTTGTGTAGTCCCTCCTCTTGGTGATGTTGGTTGACTTTGATTCTGACTATAACTCTGCGCACTACTTCCATTGTTTTTACTGCTACTACTCTGTCCTCCCTGGCTAACTACAATGGATTTTGACAAGTCTTCAACTATTATCTATGATTGTGGTGACGCACACATGGTTGTGGATTCGACACAGGACTCAGTCTGAGTAGGACTTAACAGTTCTTCTATTACTGGACTGGATTGGAACTCATCTTCTTCTCCCCCTATATATGGTATCTCCACGATTTAGACTATTGCGCAAGGTTCTCTCCCCTCTGGCTCACTGTAAGACTCTCCTTTCCTAGCACTGTTATTTTGTCTCTTGTACCTCCTTCCTCCATGCAATACTCCAAACTCGTAATCTTCCTTCGATCTACCCTCTTCTTGCATCCTCAATTCCTTCCTTCATTCTCTCTTATTCTCAAACTATGATCTTGTCATCCCCCGGTTCCCTTATGTGCACGAACCCCTTTTAGCAGTCAGATTGCATTGTCATCACGCACTTGTCACACAACATCTTTATCCGCGTACCTAACAATTTCATGAACTTTTCGCGCGATCCCTTGAAAAAGTCCCTTTATGCAACACTGTATGATTGGGTACAATCTATTGCAAATCCTATAATATATCCTCCTAGTATGATATCCAACAAGAAATCAACTGCACGAGTAGTTGGGTTGCTTACGGAATTCAACTGTCTTACCAAATCAAGAGTCCAATTCCTTGGAGCTGCATTTCTATACCTTCCGGTATTCTCCACTAATCTTTCTAGCCACTCAGTCAAAATAATTGGGAACTCGCCAAAGAAAATTTCATGCACTTATGTATACACATACATTTGCATCCATTGCTTGTCACTCATCCAAGAATTTGTGTTCTCTTGTCAAGCAAAATCTCATTCCTTCCTTTTCAACCATTATGAGATCTCCTTCTTAGTCGACCTCCAAAACATTCCCTTAATTGCAAATTCTGGGTCCCGACAACATAACCATTTGTCGACATTGCATGGGGTTTGTAAGACCCTAGGTTTGAATTATCTTCAACCAACAAAACGCACCAGACACCGACCCTTTCTTCATCACCTGCTTGCGCAAATTTAGTCTCACTCAAGGTATCTATTGGGACTGCGAGAACCAGATTTCTGCAATAGTGAGGGAATGGGAGGTGACCATCTCATTCATTCTTCTTTATAATATTTGTGCTCGTGATTCATATTACCATTCTATTCCAGATTACTGCATCAACTCATTTTTGTAACAATTTTTGTAACCCATTTATGAGAAGGAAATGATGGCAATACTACATGCATTAAAGAAATGACATCCTTACCTAATAGGTAGGCACTTCAAGGTCAAAATAGATCATGATATTCTTAAATACTTCTTGGAACAATGACTATCTTCAGAAGAACAACAAAAATGGGTGACCAAGATATTGGGTTATGATTTTGAAATTGTCTATAAAAAAGGGCAGCAAAATGTTGTGGCTGTTTAGATTCAACAAGAAGATCCTAGCGAAAATTATGCAACTACACGAGGATGGAGCCTCAGGCTATTTTTAGGTCAAAGTCTATTTTTAGATGATGAACAAATTCTATTTATAGATGACGTCTATTTATAGATGGTGAGGGAATTCTATTTATAGATGTATGTCGACTATTATTATCCCTTAATAATAATTGGACAATAAATATTAGTCTATTCTCAATGAGCACTTGGAAATAGTTAACTGAAGTGGAAAATTAGTTAGCTATAGAAAATTCGAGTTCAAAGGTTGACTGGTGGGACATGCAAGTCGAATTAGTTGTAACTGAGTGATTCGAAGTTGTAACAGAGTTGGATGTGTAGTTATGTGAGTTGTGAAGTAGTTTAACTCAGTTAAGTGAGTTAAGCTCAGTTGTACTAGTTGTAACTGAACTTACACTAGTGAGAGATCAGTGAATTAATTCACAATCAGTGATCTCACATGCAACTAAATATTTACCATTGTTAACTACATGCATGTCGGATCCAGTGGAGACCCAGTTGATATAAGAGGTGAAAGGGGCAATTTGACTATCAATTGTGACATTAGTGAGTGCACTCGTGAAACCACACACACAATGGATGTGCCCATGAGGATTGCATAGCCTAGGCAAGAGGAATTCATTCATTGCAGGGATTTCCATTTAGCAGGGATTGTGTAGAGGAGGCAGGATGTCTGGAAGCAGTAACTTGGCACATGAATTTGTCATTTTTTGTATGACAATGTGAGACGATTGTATATTGTACTGAGAGATCTTGGATTAGAGTTTTGTATGAGATTGTTTCATGATCCATGATATATACATAATATATGATAGTGGGGTTTTTAGCTTTATGCTTTCCCGAAAAACATCTGTGTTATGTGTGATTGATCTTTCTTCTTGATATTGCAATTGGTGGTCATGTTTTAAATTCCGCAAGAATATTTGTAGAAGCGATTATGTATTTAACAGTGACATATAATTGTTAGATCAGGAGAATCCAGGCAATACATAATTTGTATTAAAATTTCTATAGTAGCATATGCACTCTCAAGAAAGGATGAAGATGTTGAGGCCTTTCTCTGTGCTATCTCGATCATCCAACCCGATTGGATAATAAAGGCAAGGGATGAATGGAAGAATGACGAAAAAGTGTGGACTCTCATTCAAAGGTTGCAGCAGGATTCCAGTGCATCAGATACATTTACATGGAAAAATGATTCACTATGGTACAAAGATCTCTTATATTTATGTAAGAACTCCCAACTCAAACAAAAGGTACTATTGGAATTGCACACCTCTCCAGTAGGAGGGCACTCGAGATTTTCAAAAACCTACCATAGGGTCAAGAAGGAATTTTTTGGGGATGGCCTTAAAACGGATGTTCAAAGGTTTGTCGTAGAATGTTTGGTTTGCCAACAAAATAAGGTGGAAACAATTAAGACCCCAGGTCTTTTACAACCATTAGCCATCCCAATTCAGCATTGGGAGGATGTTTCCATGGATTTTACAACAGGGTTACCAAAGTCTGAAGGAAAGAGTGTCATCATGGTGATTGTTGATAGACTCACCAAGTACGCACACTTTTGCACACTCTCTCATCCCTTCAAAGCCAGTACATTTTCCACCGCATTCATGGAGACAGTTCAAAAGCTACATGGCAGCCCAAAGATTATTGTAAGTGACAAAGATCCCATCTTCACTGGACATTGACAGAATTATTTTATTGTTTGGGTACTCAATTAGCTCATAGCTCATCCTATCATCCTCAATTTGATGGACAAACCGAGATAGTGAACAAATGTCTGGAAGGATACCTGCGTTGCTTTGTCTTTAATAAACAAACATAAAGGTTCAAATGGTTACCCTTGGCATATTGGTGGTATAACACTTCCTTTCATACTGCAACAAAAATGACACCATTTATGGCAGTCTATGGATACCACCCTCCTTCCATCACTTCTTCTCTAAAAGAAAAATCTAAGGTTCAAGCAGTGGAAGATCACACTGAGCATCAACAACAAGTTCTCCAAATCTTAAAGGACAGCCTGACCATGGCACATAATCGCATGAAACAACAAGCAAATCAACATCGTAGTGAAAGAAGTTTTGAAGGAGGGGATTGGGTGTTTTTAAGACTACAACCATACAAACAGATGTCCCTTGAGCAGGCCAAGAAGGATAATAAATTATCACCAAAGTACTATGGACCTTATAAGGTGTTACAAAAGATTGGTGCTATGGCATACAAATTGGAGTTGCCTGCATCTTCATGAGTACACCCAGTTTTCCATGTTTCATGCTTAAATAAGGTTATAGGTGACAAGATCCCAGTTCAAACCATATTTCTAGAACTTGATGAGGAAGGAAAAATCATATTGGATCCTGAAGCCATCACTGACACAAGAATTCACCAGCTGAGGAATAGATCCATTTCAGAGTATCTCGTTAAATGGAGGAAACTACCGACTGAAGATTCCACTTGGGAAGATGAGTATTTTATACAAAAGCATCCAGAGTTACTCAAGTGTTGCAGACAACACTTGTCTTAAGGGTAGGGGCATGTTAAGCCCTAAATAATGGCTCATTACCCCTTAATTGGGGCTTATTACATTAGTAATGTTATTTTATTTATGTCGGCTTGAGTCCATTAGTTGTAATTGTACCTCCCAATCTCCTATATATACCAAGGAGACATTTTCATTTGGAATCATCTTGCACTTGAACATTTATGTGGTGTATAAGGAGGTTGCCCCCTCGAAGAGGCTTATTATCTGAAATTATCTCTTTTTCAAGGCGTTGAGTACTTATTCTGAGGTTTTTCTATGTTATATTGATATTTGGTTCTTAACATGTTGGTACCCCAGGTGTATGATTTTCCCAAGTTTGTGGTTTGGTGCACCTCAAACTACATTTCCTCCAAGAGAACTGTCATTTCCAAACATGGTTTTGTGCTCATTGAATTAATTCTTGAATCCATTGTTGAAATGTTGAGGTGGCCATTAAACCCTGATAGTGAAGCATTAAATGAAGTTGTAATGACCATATGTTTTAGAGAATTAAAACCTAAAAAAATAGTTTCCCTTTTACAAACATATCTATGCAAAAATATATATACCCTTGCAGATAATGTTTTTCTCGAGTTGAGCTTGTTCCCCGAAATCCCAAGAAAAGTATTTCCATGATTTTTGTAATATTGTGAAAAGACAATGAACTAGTGATTAATGAGTTTGTATTGGGAATTATGATATCAATTTGTCCAATTACGACCAAACCCATGACCAAATTCAATTTTGCCCAATGCTTAGCAGATCAAATTCATTATCAACTGTTAGAATTTGAGTCTCTTAGAAGTTTTAAGTACCAATCTTACCTTGTTTACCTCTTTATGTTTTCTCAAGCCTTTCATTTTACACATTGTTGATTAAAGGTTGAATATGAGATTGGTAACCCCAACTTCAGTCATCCATTGGACCTCACTGATTAGGAAGAAACCCTTAAATGTTGGATTTTCAGAGTATATTGATCAGTTTATGTTTATAGCTTATCAGATCATATATAACGAATTTCCCCCTAGAATCTTCCTTGAATGCAAGAAATTATTACAATTGAGCCCAGATAAGAGAGTAGGAGATTTATATATATTTGAGAATTATACAAAAACCAGAGTTTAAGGCTCCTTCCTTTTTTTCTACATATTTTCCTAACTCCCAAAATATTTGCACTATAGTTCATTAGACAGAGATTGAATTCTTAATTCTTATGATATTCATTTTGTATCAAGGAAATATAAAGCTAGGTTTAAATTAAAGAAAGAAGTAGGACCTTTTATTATCAATACCGGATCAACATTGCAAGTAGCAACAAAACTTCTTTTAGTTATGGGATTTCCATAGGGAGAGCCATGGAAGTACGATTCCCATTTTGTGATTTCCTAAAAAATAATCTCACATCGACAAACTCCTTATCAACATCAACATAAAGTACATGTGGAGTTGTTGGCCAACTAACATAACTGGGAGGAGCTAAAGAATATTTTGCAAATTCAAAGCAAGGTTCGAAAGCAAACTTTGAATTCTCCAGACACACAAACCCCTTAGTAGTTTGAGAAGACATATAAAAGAATGACTGCAAAATCAGCTACAAAGGATTAAGGGACAAAGGAATAAGGATCAACCAAAAGACAAACATTGGAAGCACTTGAAGAAGAAGAAGATCCAGAGTTACATGAATAAATAATACAATTGAACAAAGGCCTTGTCGTGTTTGTAGAAGTAACATCATCCGAGGAGCCCGAGAGTGTAGAGAGTCAAAGTGAAATAGAATCAGGGATTACTGATCAAGCAAAGCAGATCGACCAGGTTCATCATTTCACGGAGATTAGAAAAACATGTGCAAAGATTAAAAAGAATATTATTCTAATATTTATGACCATGATGTATATCAGACCAGGAAGATATCAATTGTGGATTATGAGAAAGGAAGATTAAATATAGCAGTTATGAAGCAAAAGGAGCAGAAGAAGGTGACAAACATTTCCATTGATCTCAATGCAGTTCATCCATTGGATAAATTCGACTTGCATAGACAAACTACATAAATGATAAACATGGAGGCCATGGTAGCAAATCTTGGAATCAAGAAGCTTGAAGTCATAAATGAGAAGCTCATGACTCAACTCAAAAATGAAAAGTTAGTCACTAGAACTGAGCAAATAAGGGTAGAAGAGTTGGAACAATGGGTAATGGACCTAGAAGCTAATCCAAAAGATGAAGCATTTGTACAAGCGTTAATAAAAACAAAGGACACAGAGATCCAACCATTGAAGAAAATACTTAACATCCCGGGAATTGATCATGTACAGACTCCAAAACTACAGCAATCGAGGCAGAAAAATAACAACTATTGAAGAAAATGATTCAGATAGAAGATCAAATTGATTTGCATTCCAAACAGATTGAAACTTTGAAGGGAGGATCTCCTTTATTACAGACAACAAAATCATCAGATCCAACAACTAGATTGTCAAAAGTATTGGAAGATTTAAATCTCAAGGGAGTTGAAATTGATAAACTAAAGAAAACAATTTCAACACAAAATGAAGAAATCAATGATAAAGACAAAGTTATTGAATAATATAAAAAAATGAAAGCTAAAATGCTAACAGATATAGAGAAAAAGAACAACAAATTGATAGGCAAACCCTGTCTGATAGGAACCAGACATATCATTTGGGATGAAATCATTAGTGAAGTTAGAAAGCTTTGGGATTATTTGAAGATAATAGATGTTGGAATTTTGTTAACAGATGAAGCAGATGACACCATCCAAAAATCATTCCTTGAACTAGGAACTAGACCTTAGGTTACTACTCAAATTATTAAGTTCCTGAATTCCACTTCCAAAGAAATATTGGAAAGCAAATGTGTCAAAGACATAACTAAAATGGTTATGGAAACTTAAAGGGTTTTTACAAAGAGGAATATGATACAAGAAGCTCAAAATAAATGCATTATGGTGAAAAGAAAGGTTAAATCTTTCACAAATAAATTTGAGAATTTAGTAAACATGGGATTACCTTCAACTTGGGATAAAAAAGGGAAGCTTCTATCATACGAGAATTATAAAAGATATTGTTTATTGTCAGAGGAAAAGAATATAATTTTCAAAAGATGGTTGATACTTTAATAGGACAGACCATTGTAGACATACTGATAGACGATTTCTACCTTCTTTGGCAAATAAAAAACTTATTTTCAAATCCACTTACATATGAAAAATACATAGAATTGGATATTGGATTCAGGCAGATGAATTCATTCGGTTATCCCTCAGATGAGACTTGGAATCTTGTTCTCCAACTGTTGGTAGGATGACTCACCAAATGTAGTTGGAAAAAATCAGGATTTCTCTCCTCCAATTTTTCTATTTTCTAGGAATCAAAGATTTTGTTGTATTCAAATAGCCTAAGAAAAGGGATAGAATAACCATTTTGGTTTTGACCTTATTTGTATAAATGTTAATGAGAATTCAATGTAAAGGAGGAGCTTTTTGGGCTTGAGCTAAGTCTCTTTAATAAAATTATGTGATTTTGAGATTCAAACTTCTACGTTTCAATTCATGTGATTTATTTTCCTGATCTTCGTTTCATTTTCATAAATTGTTCTTCAATGTGTATGAGGCCATGACTGTGGTAATTTAGTACAACAACTACCATCACAAACTACAAAGGTACCTTTTAAAAGTTACAGATTTCTTTGATATATTGTAAGTATTAAGAAAAGCTTTGCTTAAGATTTATTATTCCCTTTTGAATATAAATGAAGTATTCCTTTCTGTTTAAATTATATTATGGTTAAGATACTTATTTTGTTATTCTTCTTCCATTTGAAACATAAAACAATACTTATCAAAAGATACATTGTTTTGCTATAAAATTTTGTTTCTCTCTTCTCCTTTCATACCCTGAAATATTAAATTGTCTGAAACATAAAAAATTTGCCTCTAGATCTTCATCTTTGAAAACTTAAAGACTAGTAATACATGCCTAGAGAAAAATAACAAAAACAATATGTTTAAGGACATATCAATTCAAATAAATAAATCATAGTAGATGGATGCCTTGGCATAGTTTCCTAGCCATAAACATCTCAAGGGTTACAACACTTTAAAAAAAAAATTCAATCGTTTTATACATTTTAAGGAACCCTAATTGTTCTACCATGAGAGAGTTACGATATTTGTTGTTTAAACTTCAATTGAGGGCATACAAATATTCTATCTTTGCACAAAAGGGTGTCTCTCTTCCAATTCCAATGTTCTATAGATTTCTTTCCTTCTTTGAGACATTGTATTTTTTTTCTAGTGTTATTGTCCTCTTGCAATTCATGACAAGATTCATCCAAACACATATGAATGGTGGATGCAATGGCATACAAGGTGGATGATTCTATTCTTTAGAGGGCATTTGTTGCCACATTATCCTTCCCTTGTTGTATATTATTTCAAAATCAACCCATTCCATCTTAGCTACACATTTTTGTTTCTCTTATTGATATGTAATTGATCTTTAAAGACTTGGTTAAGTTTCGAGCATGTGTTCAATTACCAATTAGAATTAAGGAAAGAAGAAGAACTTAATGAAATATTATCGTAGCCATCATAAGGAAATGCAGATCAGAATATAATCACAAAGAACAAGAAACCATAACAACAAAGTTGTTAACAGAGTTCGACAATATTGCCTATGTCTCCGGGCCTTTGTTTCAGTGGGTGAGGCTTTCTTATTTCTCTTAAATGCTTCAAAAGTACATCAGAAAAGTGTCAAAAGGATTACAAAGTGGTATGGTTATGTTTTGATCGACCTTAAGAATCCAACACAACTGACAACATTGAAAAAGGTTGAGCGTAGCTCCCGGAATTGGCCTCTAAACTTCACTTCCACAATGGCTTCCCTGCATAAAAATGGCTTCAAGATTCATAAACACATCATCATTCTACCAATATGAACCTCTCTATGCTGACAAAAACCTCTGGTTTATATATATTTTGAGTTGTTATCCTCCTCCCAACTTCCTCCCAAGATCCGGCCTTAAATCGGGCTCAAGATCCCCCAAAAATGGCCAAAATCCTCCAAAATGAGCATAACAATCCACAAAAACCATATTATATAGTTTAAAAACCCAAAATTGGGAAAAATTTGGGCGCAACCCCCTTCTCCAGGGCTCTTGGGCATATGGGAATGCTCAATGTGGGCATAGGCTAAGTGTTGGCACGCTGGCCCCTTATCCTTAGGTCCTAGTCATGTGGGTATGGCCCGTGTGGCCTGATCCTTACTCTCCATGCGCCCCACCTGTTGCACTAGCTCCTAGTCTACAACCCTCGGTCGGTCGGGTTGGCCCCCGTCGACCAGAGCTTATCCCACAACCCTCACCACAATTCAATTTAAATTTAAATTTGACCAGTTGTTTGAACAAGAACCACACATGCCTAGGTGGCCAACGCATTTGGTGTAGTCTGTTGCCCATGCCAAGGTCAGGGGTTCAAGCCGGACGTATCCACAACCAAAATTTTGACCTAGCCAACATTCGCAAAATCCGAGGTGCCATATGACGCCCTCTAATTGGGTCATGTGTCACCCTGTGATTTGTCTGTACGGTACAATCAACATGCACAGTCAGTTGTTGTACATCCACGTGTTGTGCCGTGTCAGTGTCCGTACTGCCAAGTCAATATACGTACAACCACATGTCATTTGTATTGCCACCTGTCAGCCTGTCATTGGGCCACGTCAAGTACAGACTGCCATATCTCACGTCTGTACACTGCCACATTTCATTTCCGTACTGGTCCAACTCATCCCAAAAATGACAAAACTGAGTGAGATGTGTCACCTCCTCATGTTGCCATGTGTCCCTGTTTATGTCATCATGACATCATGCTGACGTCGCCTGTCGTACTACTGACGTCCATAGTACAACCTGTTGACTTTTACCAGTTTGACTTTTTGCATGTTTAGGAAATCGATTAGAACACGATAACGTTCACATACGGTGTACATTTCCATAAAACATTATATGATCGGAATCAGCTTGACGAGCCCGATGCAATGGTGTTGGTTTCGTCCGATTCTGAGAACTTTGATTTTTAGGCCTTCCTGGATCCATTTTGGATCATGCCTCCCCACTAAGACCTTTCCGAGAGGGTATTAACCAGTCATTAAGTGCGGGATAGGCCACCCCACTTGTCCTTTGTCTTTAAACTCTGTCCCATGCACCTGTCTCATCATAATTAATTGCAAAACAACCATAACAACCGACAACATATTGTTAGCCACTTGTAATCTTTCACATCTTACTGAAGCCACTATCATCTATGTTGAAAACATTAGCAGCTATAACATCATAAATATGACTGCAAATGAGCTAATATGTTTGATGTGCTTGCATGACATTAGCTTATCTTGAAGCAAAGTATGATTGAAATTTCATTCTAAAAATCATCTCATGTTCATGCTTAAGATCAATTCCTTTACTTGGCACAATTATAGGTGTGTTGCTTGCATAAGCTGCCTTCCTTAATTGTTCCATTGTTTGAAGAGATTGATTTGTTTTTATGTGATAAGCATGTACAACATATTCATTACCTTCTTTAGTTATGTGATATTGATTATGTTCCCTGTAGAATATTGCTTTGCGATCATAAAAATAAGGGTTGCTTAAGACCATTCCACATTCATTGAGTGGCACCACATCACACGTTACCTCATCCACAAACTTTGATGAAATTGCAAACTTTAAACTGCATTGTTTTGTTATGTGCAATTTATGATTGTTTCTTATCCCATTTTTTTAACCACTTCCTCTGAAATCAAGTTAGATTGAGATCCACTATCTATCAATGTGTCGATCTTAGTATGTTTCATTATCACCCTTATGTAAAACAACTTACTTCTAGAATCATATCCATCATCAATTTTACCTGTCAAACCAACTGTTGTGATTTTAGTCTCATCACCTGAATTATATCCCAAGTCTGTTGGTCGTGTTGTTGTTGCAACTGTTTGCCTCCCTTTCCTTTCTTTGAACAATCTTGGTCTCTTCTCTGGGTGAAATTTCCAGCAATGGTCATCATTGTGCCATTATTTCTTGCAATGCTCTCAAGAGAGCTTCCCTTCCTTCACTATCGTTGAATTTGCTTTATTTCCATTCCCCTTCCTTTTGTCCTCTTTCCTCGAAGACGATTCCCCTGATACACCAACTCTTGTTTTCCCTGTTTCAATGTATGTTGCTTGAACATAAACCTCTCAAGATTAGTACGTCCAAACATAAATACAGTGTCACGAATATGTGTAGGCAAGCCTCCTATATACTTCATAAGATTTTCTTGGGTATGTAATGGAATATTTAACATTAATGCCATTTTACGAAATTCATATGTGTATTCTTGCACCGTTTTTCCTTTTCTTAGTTTTAAGACTTGGCCATTCAATTAAAGCCTTCTCCTTATAACCCAAAGGATAAAATTGCTTTCTAACTGCAAAAACAAAATCTTACCATGATGGAAATACATTACCAACTTGTTGCATGCCATTTTGCAACTTACTCTTCCACCAGATGAGTGTTGTTCCTGCAAGACGAAGCAATGCCAACTTGATTTGAGTTGCCTCATCTTTGATTTGTTGCATAATGAAATAAACTTCCATCTGTCTGACCCAATTATCAAGTCTCTCAGCATTGACTTCACCATCATACATGGACAATTCAAATTTCACATCAAGCTTAAGTAAAGGCATATCATGTTTATGGGAATGTTTTCTTGCGGTGGATTTTGAACTTGTACTTGAAGAAGAAGATGATGATGGATATGAAGCAAGTGAAGGAGGAGGTTTAGGAGGATCCTCTCCTTCTTCACTTTTGTCTTGTTTCGAAGATTCCCCTTAGAAAGGCCTCTTTCGTTCCAAGTAATCCTCATATAAGAACTTTACCATCTCAGACATGGCGAATAAAGTCTTTTGCAACTCTATCTCGTTCTGAGACATGCCTTCTTCCGATGCCATCTCCTCACTTTGAGAAGTCCTCTTTCTTGATATAATATCAGGATCCCCTTCTACAAGCTTGCCTTCACCACGACTCAACTTTTCGTTGGTAATCATGCAAACTCAAAAACCAACTATCAACTTGCTTTGATACCACTTGATTCGTAATCGATCTTTAAAGACTTGGTTAAGTTTCAAGCATGTGTTCAATTACCAATTAATTAAGAAAATAATAAGAACTTTATGAGAGATTATAGCAACAATCATAAGGAAATGCAGATCAGAATATAAGCACAAAGAACAACAAACCATAAAAACAAATTTGTTAATGGAGTTCGACAAGATTGCCTTTGTCTCAGTGGGTGAGGCTTTCGTATTTCTCTTCAATGCTTCAAAAGTACATTAGAAAAGTGTCAAAAGGATTACAAACTAGTCTAGATGTGTTCTGCTCGACCTCAAGAATCCAACACATCTAACGACACTGAAAAATGTTGAGTGTAGCTCCTGGAATTGGCCTCCAAAGTTCGCTTCCTCAATGGCTTCCCTGCATAAAAATGGCTTCGAGCTTCATAAAATCATCAACATTCTGCCAATATGAACCTCTCTAAGCTGCTAAAAACCTCTAGTTTTTATATATTTTGAGTTGGTATCTTCCTCCCAACTTCCTCTCAAGATCTGGCCTCAAATCGGGCTCCAGATCCCTCGAAAATGGCCAAATTCCTCCAAAATTAGCATTAAAAAACACAAAAATCATATTATATAGTTTAAACCAACTTGTGGTAAAGTGAGGAAGAGTCCAAACCAACTCACGAGACCCTTAACTTCCTCCTTAAAACTAGGAAACTAATTTCCTCTTAAAATTAGGAAACTAAATTGTGAGTTGGATTCTCCCACAAAACTAATTTCTCATTTTTACAATTAAATGAATAATACATGAGATTCTCAAACTGACTTCAAGCATTAATCATTTTTCCAATTTGCATGAATAATACATGACTTTCTCACTCACTTAAAATATTAATCATTTTTTGTAGATTTTAAATAAATCATTCATAAGTATTAATTATTCTTTGCCACCTACCATCAACTAGTACTTTAATGATCTTCTCCATGGTGTGCAAAGTAATGATCCCTTGTGTGGAGATTCTCCTCGATCAATTGTCAACATACCATTGGCTTCTTTTATTTTTAGCATATAAGGCTACCTTACATTTTGTTTTATTTTTGTCTATTTGTTTTTCTCTCCATGTCTTCATATGCTTTTCTTCTTGAATGTTGGATGTCTTTGTGGGATGCTTTGGTAGTCTACAATCACTAGCTTTGTGACCATAATTGTTGCATTTGTAGCATTCAACATTGTAATCCTTTAATGCAGAGAATGAATTATAGTTTATATTCCATTGATTATTATTATTCTTGTTGTTCTTATAACCATATCCTTGAACACTTTTATGATTGGTCTTTCCATAAGCTCTACAATCTAATGCTTTGTGCCCAAATTTTTTGCAAGAGAAGCAATATCAAAGAAAGAGATGTTTATACCCTTTTGGGGGAGTTATTCTTGTAATTGTATTCCTTCTGTATTCATTTTCTTTTGAAAGGAGAGTGGATTTGTGTTGATTAGAACCAGTCTTTATTTTGCTTTCTTCCTTTTTGAAGGTGCTTTGGAGGGTAGTTGCATAACTGTTTAGAATTTTATCACATTTCCGTGTTGTAGTGTTTGAGCCTTTATCAAATTTCTTTTGATCATACCCCAATCATGACTTATTGCTAGATGGTCTTTGATTGTTAAGAATATCATTCATGATTTTTGAACTGTTTTCAAATCTTGATTGGTTATTTTCTTAAGTTTTTTTTTTGCAGAAGAACAATTTCAGCCTCTAGCTTTTCATTGACTTGTTTATGTATGACCTCTTCAATTCTTTTAGTTTCTTGGAGTTGAACCTTCAAATCATTAATGATTTGTTTTGATTCCTTGATGACTTTTGAAACTTCATTTTCTCTTGATTTTTGTTCTTCGTTATATTCTAATAGTTGTTCTCTTAATGAATTGTTCCTCCTTTTATATTTTCTCAACTCTTCGAGGGCACTATAAGTTATTCTTTAAGGTCTACTTCTCCTTCAACTTCATAATTTCCCTTATTTCCAGTATTATCCTCAATAGTACTAGTTTGAGTTTCTATGCCCATAAATAGAAGCTCTGTCTCATCATCTTCACTCATCTCAAAAGAACAATTGTCTTCTTTGGACTAAAAGTTTTTCTTTTTCTTGTAGAAATTCTTCTTGTTTCCAATCTTGCCCTTTTTAGGTTCTTTATTGTTATAAGTTTCTTCATCATTACTATCTTCCTTCTTGGAATAGGGACATTTGGAGGCAAAATGCCCAACTTTTCCACAGTTGAAACATTTGAGGAGTAACTTCCCTTTGTATTTTCCAAACCCTTTCTTGAGTTTCTTATAAAGTTAGCCTGTTCTTCATCTGATATGTCCGAGTGATTTTCATTTGGTACATGCTCATGGTGTTTAGTTGCTTTTGAGGCTTTGAAGGTTGTTTCCCTTTTTGATGCCCTTTCTTGCCATGTTCTCATTTCATAGGCTATAAGAATCCCATGAAGTTCATCCATTGTAAGTTTTTCAAGGTTTTCTCGATCTTCCAAGGTAGATACCTTGGTAGCATATCTCATTGGTAATGATCTCAACACCTTTTGAACAATTATTTTGTTCATTAGATCTTCTCCCAGAACTCTGGTTGAATTGACAATTTTATCCACTCTTTGAAGATATTCTGCAATGTTTTCTTCCTCTTTCATCTTTTAGACCTTCAAACTACCCTCTGTATGTTTGAAGTTTTGCTTGCTTGACTTTGGAATCTCCTTCATAGATGATTTTAAGTTTGTCCCAAATTTCTTTTGCTGATTTACAATGCATCACTTTTACAAGTATAAAGTTTGTTAATCCAGCCAGAATTTCATTAACAACCCTTGAATTATCATTACATAGTTTCTTTGCAGCAACTCCCGAAGGTGCAGTGGGTGGTGCTTTGTATCCATTTACCACAAATAACTAAACATCACATCCAATAGCCATTAGATAACTTTTCATCCTTATACTCCAAATGCATAATCATCTCTTTTGAACAATGGTCCCCCATTAGAGGACATTCCTTCTTGTTGATCCATTGTGATTTCTCAGAATCTGCCTTCTAGTGGTTAGACTGAGGTGAAGGAACCTGCTGTGATACCAATTGTTGAAATATTGTTCAATACTGAGAGGGGGGGTGAATCAGTATTGCTTCTTTTTCACAAATTTTCACAATTCTTTAATTATTAAAATTATTAACCAGAACAATTGATCAACGAGAAAGTACGGTACACAGAATTTTAAATGTAAGAATCATAAAATTTATATTTCTTTTACAAGCTACAACTTGTAGGAGACACCAATCTCCATTCTTTTTGAGCACCTACTCAAAGAGACACCAATCCCCTGTTTTCAAGCACCAGTTTGACGAAGCTGCAACTCTCTGTTGTTCAGGCTCCAACATGTAGAGGACTCCTATCCTGTGTTTTCAAGCACTAACTTGACGAAGATGAAACTCCATGTTGTTCAGGATCCAACCTGTAGAGGACTCCAATCCTCCCTTGCTCCTCCCTTCCACCCTCACTTCATGTGTATGTTTCAGGTTTCTAATGCTTCCTTGAACTCTGCCTCTGTTTAGATCTTCTAATTCACTCACATAGACACTTTCCTTTCACCGTGCTTTTCAATTTATATAGTCTTCCAACAAGAATATGAAACTGAAACATTGGGTCTCTTTGTATGAACCAATGTACCTCTTCATTTAAATTAACAATAATGTTGATAATCTTGTTGTCATTAAAAGTAAGCTTTAATTCAAAAGACTTCAAATGCCTTGTAAGTTGTTCAACATTTATCCCTACACATGCCAAAAGCTTTGTAGCAGCAATGGAATGGTTGGGTGCTAAATTTTGTTTACTATTGTTGCAACTGTTCTTGAATAAACCTTGACCCTGAGGAGTTAACTAGATTCAAACTTTGAATTTTCTCTTGAGTGCATTTCGTGTATTTTCATGGTGGATGGGTGTTAATCTCGCAACCCCTTTCTTCATACGAACAAACACTATTACTAGCAATTTAGAAAAACAAGGCGCAAGGCTTGTTTTATACACTTAGCCCAAAGGCATTTCTTTATTTCACTAAGTGACCATGCCCTATAACCATGAGTTATCTCAGTTAGCACTTTACCTCACCACAAATTCATATTTACCATATGACCTTGACCTGTGACCCAGAGCAAATACATACAAGGCTTATCTTGGTGTTTAAACAAATCAATGGTTCAGACTTGATCAACCGTTGAGTGGACGGTCCACATGAATTTCGCATTTGACAAAATGGATTCGAAATACTCCTAAGCCAAAACGCGATAAAACTTAACGCTGACACGTGGCAAGTTAAATTTAGCATAATGTTACTTTCGTGTCCGCCCTCTTCTATTAACTTCCGTGCATTTTGTATTGTGAATTAGATTAGGGCCATTGATTTGGGATTGCTAAAGATTCAATTTTGGTGTCAACCAAATCGACGATTCGATTTTAATCACCAGTTGTTTGACTAGAACAGATGGTTCTGGTTTGTCCTATCTCCACGATCTGACGATTCCTGTGGCTTGATCCAGTGATCTAACGATCATAGTCATACTTCTAACGATACCTTGTAGTTTTCTCATACCTATAATGACAATCAAATCATCGATCTTCTTACAATGAAAGGAGGAAAGAGAATCTCAGGTAGATTATGATCGTGTCTCATTAAATTGACTAAGTGATCAACGCCCATTGGGTGTCTTCATAATCTTGCATATGTTCCCTCTCAGTGCCCCCCTTTTTTTTAACTCTGTTAGGGATTTGGGGTTTTGTCGTTGTTCTTTTCTGTTCACAGTCCTTTTGCTAGAACCTTTGTTGATAGTTTGGTATCCAAGTTCACAAATGATCCAAAGTACAATATAGCCCCGTGAAGCCCATAAAGTGGTCTAATTGGTCTATCAAATTTACATATCATATTAGTAAGTATAAAAATAAAATTTGAACCAATTGAGTTTAAATATTGAGACTAGGGAATGACTAGAAATTGAATTATGGAATTGTGTTTTATCTAGATATGAACCAATTATTTGGACATGTAAAAAAAATGATTTCTTTATGAATAAATATTGGGACTAAGACCATTTAGATTCACAATCTAATGGGAGAGAGCATGGGCTTGACAATACAATTTAGCGATTGATGATAACCATATTGACCCACTTTGAAAACAATGCTAACTCCATAACACCATGTCCAACATTGACCATATTGACCCTCTTTGACATCAATGGCAACACCATAACACCATGTCCAACACCAACAATAGTACAAAGCTAGGCATGACCACCTCCATGTTGGAGATAAGGTGTGGTTTTACCTCCGTACGGAGCAGGTGAATGAGAATGCCCTCAGGTTAAAGCTCCCTTTTTATATGTAGATAAGCTCAATTTAGTGAATGTGGAGTACTTGAATTTGTTTGAACCCCCTAAGTTGGATGGAGAAGAGGACCTTCAAATTCTCCTTGAGGTTGAAGACTTTGCACCACACGCTCTGGAAGAGTTAAAGGAAGACATAGTTTTGCAACATAGGGAACAAGAAACTTGCAAAGGATGGAACATGATATGGTAGAATGGTCTCAAAGGGAAGACTCCAAGGAATGTGAAGTGGTATGTGAGGAACCATATTGCAAGCAAGTTCCCTCACCTATGCTTTACAACGTTTGGGGACCAAAAGCCTCCCAATGAGGAGGAGTGATCCAAATTGGATCTACATAAGAAAATTTGGTTATCGACATAGGCTCTATGATGATCAACACCGACAAGGCCTGAGGCTATGGATGAGCAAGGAGACTAGGTTGTTGGCATGAAGGGACCCATGCCACCATGATCGATGTCCACCCCTACTTTTAATTAAATCATATGGCAAGCACATGAGATGTAAAGTCAAGGAATAATATCACCATCAAAGAAAAATATTGTGTATTAAAAAAATAAAACAACACAAGAGCTCTTCCCCAATGTACTAGAAGAAAAAGAAAAAAGATAGTGAAGGAGAAATGAGCTTGGGGGATGTTGAAGGGTTGGGGATGCTTGACCTTCCAACTATTGCCCTAGTTCATTCGTCCTCCTATATATTGTTTCCCCACAAGGGAAGAGGGGTTCTTTGGCTAGGAATGAAGAGGAATGTATCCCAGACTTCAACGAGGATCATAAGGATGAACTGAAGAGCCTATAACATGCCCATTGCTTCATAATAAATAACCTAGTCTAAGCCAATTGAATGTTGGCTTTCCCATTCGGGTTTCTAGGGTAAACTATGAGTTTTTATGTGTGATTTTTTTGCTTGCTATGTTGTTTTCTTTGTCTATGTGTTTGTAATGGAGCTAGACTATATTTTAATGGATGCATGTGTATTCTAACAATGAGGATTCTTTACCATTTGTTGTTTTGAAGTTTTCTTCCATAGATATAGATCTAATGACCAAATAAAAACTTTTTATTCTCCTTTGTTTATCTATTTATGTGATGGGAGATAAATGGACCTCATTCTAGAACTATTGCAAATGTGTAGGGAGTTGCTAGTTTGGTTTCTTTATGGTTGTTGGTGAATTTATCTCTCCTATAGACTGCCATTTCTTCCTTGAGTTATAATTTTGTTGCTAGTCGAGTAAATTCTCGCTCACATGAGTCGTACGCCTTCTCTGGACTATAATTTCATCTATGGGTTGAGCAATTTCCTTCAACCACCTATAGTATGACCCTCCCACATGTCGTATAGTCTCTCTAGATTGAATTTTATTGCCTAGGTCAAATTATGACATTGTTTGGTCATTTTCTCTTCAGTGTGGTTGACTTTATTGCTCGGGTCGACTTCTGACATTGCCTGGTTGTTTTTGCTTCAACTTGGTTGATTATATTACTTGGATCGACTTATAAAATTGCCTGGTCAATTTCCCTTCATATTGGTTGATTTCATTAGTTGATTCGACCTCTATCATTACCTAGTCGATTTCTCATTGGTTGGGTCGAGTTAATTCTTAGCATGTGGATCTCCTTTCTCTCTTTCTCCATGTTGGTTGGCATAAAATTCAATACCTTTTGGGATTTTTTTAGAGGGAGTTTGGTTTTACTCTCGAATATTCATTGAAATCTTTCACATATGTTAACTTGTGAGTGTTGGACTTTATGAATACGTTGGTTGGAAAGCAAAGGAGCGTTCTTCATATTCAATTTGCATGTGAATTATTGTGGCTACTCCGTGTTAGTGAACTGTGAGCAATTATTTGAAGTGTTAGTCCATGCCAAGTCATCACATCCAAGATAGACTAGTCCAAGCTTATGAATTTAGACCATCACTCGAGGTTTGCATCCAAGCTTAGTTAGCAGTATAATCAAAGACACATGTTGCCAAACTAAGTTATAACCATTGTTAGTGTCTTCTTCTTAAAGCACTAGAAGAGACAACAAGAATATTCCTTCATTGCTCAGGAACACGTGAAGCTATAAGCCTACCATTTACGGATCACGTGTTGTAGATGGGGATACAAAGAGGCAATGTTGGTGAATTTGAAGCGTTGCAGAGATCGATTGACTTCTAACACAAATGAACAATAGGAGCAGTATTATCAAATATAATCAATTGGACTAAATAGGTGTTAACCTCATATGGCATGTATAAGAGAACAACATGGTGATTGACTAATTCACCTTCTTGGAATTAGAAATTGATTTATGGCTGGATCATTACAACTACAATTATAAAAAATCCACGAGAAACCCAAGCCTCCAAACTGAAAACCCATAAACGAAATTAACCCATTACTCAATAAAAAATTATATTATATCCCTTCGTTTTTGTACTGCCTCCGGCTGTATATAGCGATGAGTTTGCTTTGACTGTCATATTAATGTCGATTGACTTAAAACAAATTGTGCCAAACCTAATCTTAAACATAGGAAATAATTTTTTTTATTTTTTAATATATAAAATAATAGATTTTTAAAAAATTTGATTGGTCGATAACTTTGAAGCATTATTACAAGCTTCATGTGGTCCGAGAATTTTTGTACTAATGGTAAAATTAATGTTTCGTCCGACTTCCGGAAGAGCACCCGTATTGGCTGCAGCCATGCTTCGCACTGTGTGATGATCAATACCTGCGCTCTGTGAAAAGCGAGTTGTCGGCCCGTCTCTCGTATCACGCGCTGTCATCCAGCTCTCCCACTGCCATCGTTCAAGGATTGCTATCTGACAGTTCTGTACGGGGAATGGGCAGATCACAGATTGCCACTATTCTCTTGTTTCCCAGAGAAACCAGAACAATATTTTGATATTGCAACCAGATCAATATTTTGATATTAAACTTAAATGCAATTACAGAGATGAAGCATCGATCAAATGGAGGATCAATAGGTGCAAGATCCACTTGTTCAAGCCATAAATGCGATGAAATCAGTTGAAAGACCCTGTAATCCATGATTAAATAAAAAATATTATAATGTAATGAAGTGTGAACGATAATAATAAAAGTATGTCAAGGTTATTAAATTTGGCGGGTAGCAAAATTAGAAAACTTGCCAATCAAATTTGACGATAGCAAAATTTAATTAAAAATGCATAGATCCAAGTAAAAAAAATTATTAACTTTTGGAAACAATATATAACAACCAGTTACACTTATTATATTACAATTTGCTTGTATCGTCATTTCTTGTTTCAATTTTTATTTTATAACATTTAAAATTTTGATTGTATGATTATTTCTCATTTCAATTTTTATTTTATAACATTTAAAATTTATAATTGTAAAAACATTTGCTTTCACAACAACTACACCTTTTACTTATATTATTATTTTTCATTTCAATTTTATAACATTTAAAATTTATAAATACACATGGATTTGCTTTCACAACAACTACACTTTTACTTGAGAGTCACTCCTATAGCCGAGGTTGATCATTGTAAAACTAGACCTTGCATCATTTTCTATCTTTTTTCTTATCCTTCTTTAAAAAAATCCATACTTTCAACAATGTACCTAGATTCTTTTTATGCCTATCATTTTCACATATTCTTTTTTTTTTTTCCATTTTATCTCATTTTTCACAGCCCACATGCCAAATTTACCTAGACATAAACATTAATATAATTAATTTAGCAAACGTAATGATACACAATTCCACTTTGACCATATACATATCTGTCATTTCTCACATCCCATTGGTCAAATTTACCATCTCTTGAGCATTTAATGTAATTAAATTCAACATGCTTCATGGTACACCGCTCCACTTGTACAAACACATTTTTAAACATCTCATCACGGTTCTTTAAGCCGACCTACTACGCAAAAATCACTCTCATTCCATGATCGGTGATGGTCACCATGATAGGCATAAACTCATAATTATACTATAAGGTTCGATGCATTTTACAATGCATCAAATTAATATAAAAGTTTAATATTAGTAATTAGTTTTGTATTATTATTAAAAGTGTATTTTATTATTTAAAACATATGCCATGGTTCATCGATGCTTAGGGGGACTTTGGTCCTTTAGATAAGAAATCTATAAGGAATCTATGATGTGCTTGTTTCATGATGAACCACAGGTTACAGTTAGGGATGATGAACCATAAGTTACAGTTAGAGATGATGCTTATTTGGTTGGCCTCTTTTGATTACGTTACTATGAGGAAGAGATTCCCTTTGCATTTTATTTTTCAATTATAGTTTAGTTTGAGATAACATTATCTTATAGTTAATATTGATATCATCACACTTTTGTGTTGAGAGTGTGTTTTATAGTCGATATATGATGCGCTTGTCTCATGATGAACTACATGTCGCAGTTAGGGATGATGAACCACATGTCACAGTTAGGGATCGTGCTCATTTGGTTATCCTCACTTAATCATGCTACCATGAGCAAGTGGTCCCCTTTGCATTTTATATTTTAACTATAGTTTAATTTGGAATAACACTATATTATATTAACGTTGATATCATCACATTTTTGCATTGAGAATGCATTTTATAGTCTAGTTTTTGTAGCATCATCTTATAGCCAATGTTAATATCTACACACCCAAGTTATAAATAATTTTTAAAAATTAAATAACAATATAAGTGACATATCATTTGAGTCAATTTTATAAATTAATAAAATAAATCAATATAGATTTATCAAGTATGAGGAAGGTTTAAAATCGTTGAGGTGTAAATATTTCCTCGAGTTTTTGAATTGTAAAAAATATTTGTATTTTGAGGATTTTGATCCTTTTTGACACTTGATAAATTTGAGGTTAAGATAGATCTAGACTAGTCTATAATCGAGCTCACTCAACTATCCATTTATTTTATAATTACTTTCATTTTTAGTTTTAGGATGTTCAGTCTAAGATGAACTTATTCTACGAGATTGTATCATTTACTTTACTATATGGATGTGACATTCNCGGTGTATTGGAAAAAAAAAAAAAAAAAAACACGTGTTTGAGAGAGCCTTTCATTTCACACTATTTAAACTCGTCATATCGAAAAGGTTAGTCCCATGCGCTATTATTTTGCAAAGTTCAGCCACAAGAGGAAAATCGAGTTGGCGAAAGTGAGGTAGTGTTATAGCCCTCGCTAGGGTTTGATTCCTCAAAGAAGAGGTCAATGCACTCTCACAAGGGGGTTGTTGATTGGCAGGGTCGTAATGGTCATTAAATCAAATTGAGTGGTATATGCCTAAGATGAAGTATATCGAAGCATTGTCCTCTTAACATATGGTTAATGCCCAGACTTCATCATGGGATACTTTCTCAAGTTTCCTTATTTTTGTATAGTTTGAAGCTAACCTTTTCATCATCAAGGTGTTGTTTCACATTATTACTTGCATGGACATGCTTTGTCTACTAGCCATTTTTAGTCCCGATTAACAAAGGTAACCTTTTGTTGTGCCTTAGTGTTCCATGCATTTAGTCATGCAAAGTCATCGACGCTCTTGGAGTGTATAAGTTGCAATTTTTTTGCACTCTTTTGACCTAAGTATTCATAATTTCCCATATTTTGAGGTCTCTATTTTGAAATTGGATTAGTTAAAAGAGAAATCCATAAAGAGACTATGAAGGATGTTCGTGAAGCATGTTTGAGGTATACTTGAAATTCACTAAGAGAGTTTTATTTTTATTTTTTATTATTTTAACTTCTTCTTTATTATGGTACTTGTACTTGGACCAAGAATGATTTTATTATCACCTTCAATTGTCTTAAGAACCAACTGTCTCGTAGCAAGAGCATTTAATTTTCTCTTGTTCAACTTGTTTTTTTTATAAACAAAATATGTGTGAGGAAAAGTACAAAATGAGAGAAATAACATAAGGGTTGCTTGTGTGAGGAAATTACCCAACTCTAAAGGGGCATGGATCTCCAAGCATAAGTTCTTTTCTTCTTGAGTTTTGTTCATTATCGTGACTCTACATGTGTAATTTTTTATAAAATCACTACAAAGTTAAATGTAAAGAGCCCAAGGGATTAGCTCAATTGGTTGTCACCGATGTTGTGGGGCATTTTGTTAGTTTCATGCCAATAGGTGCCTGGTTTGAATCCCCATAAGTTAGGTGCACTACTCTACATCAATAGGTTGACTAGGGAGACCATCTTGATAGGGCATTATTTTCTTGCAACTCACCTTCTTTTAATCTCAGGTTTCACATAATTTCTTCATCTGGGATAATTAGCATGACAATTAGTGATCTCTTCGTCTTCTTTGTGTATAGTTGTGGCCCAACTACCAAGCGAGAATCGTGAGGAAGGAATACTTTCCTCCTTTTTGCTGCAAATTGCTTCACAAGACTAGTAGTTGTTGCTTCCATTACACTCTAGATCAAGGGAGTTGTTTCCAGATTTGGGGAGTTTCTAGAGGATGTTGTGTATCACTTTGCTTCTCCCTTTACCATGCAGATATCTCACTCTTCAAAGGGACTTAAGGATTGGACCTGCTTCTATCTTTGAAATTTATTGCTTGACTTCCTAAATCGATGTTTTGTTACACTTCTTGTCTTCCTCTCGGTGAGTTAGTGGTGCTTGGGTGGATGCAACTATGGCATTTTCCATTGTTGTAGACTAGTATTTTATGGTTAGAACTAGATCTAATAGAGTTTCCTTTGGGGATTCCTTACTTACAATTTGGTGCTCCTCCAAATCCTCAACCCACCATCTAGGTTTCTTACACTTTCTTACAGAGTGCCCTTCTTTTTTAGTCGTAACATAGTGCACTCTCGATGTTTCATATTTACAAACAAGCCCTACATAATAAGGAGACCTATTCATAATCAAGAGGTTGTGTCCAGATGTAGTCCTTTGAAACTAGCTTGATCTTTGTCATGAATCCTTTACCAAAATCGATGTCTACACAGATGTGGGCATATATGTAGTTACGTTCCTCCTTTGCATTTTTATGCTCTTGAGGTGGATTTTTCCCATGGTATTTGCAATCTCCTTTAGCATTTCAAAGCTCCAAAACTATGAGGAAGGGTAGGCATCCTTACCTAGACTAGAGTAAAGGATAGCGAGTCTAAGGATGGATCGAAAGTTGGGGTCCATGGCTTCATGCATAACCTTGCATTCTCCCAAAACCATGGGCCTAACTTGAGGATAAGATCCTTGTCATATGTTTGACTGTGAAGAATCCTTTCATACAAACATAAGTAAAAGGATTATCTGTTTATTTCCAATTTCCACATGGTTGTGATCCATTAGTGTACATGCGTGAGCTTTGGCTAGAAGCAGTTAAATTTATAGATGAAGCCATTTTCATTAAAGAACTTCGATTTTTACATTGGGTCAGCTACCACTGGAATGGATTGGTCTATGACTTCATTCACCAGTCTTGCTTGTGAGGATTGGAAACTAGACAATGAAATCCCCGCTTGATTGCCTTGGGGAAGGGCATCTTTGAAAGTGGTTCCTACATCAGTTGAGGGGAAAAGTCTGACACTAGCAAGGCTAGATTTGTGTGATATCTAACGGTCATGAGAGGTGCTCGGGCTAGGAGAGCCTGCCATAGAGATCTTAATCACCATGGTGACCCATTGAGGAAGATCTACTAGCATGACTCAGGTTGAGTGAGTCGCATCAAGGGCTTAACACTTGGAAGAGAATGAGGTCTCCAATGGGAAGGAGGAGCACATTGGGGCAGGCCACCAGGGGTATCCACAAAGACTATAATGATGGTCATGGAATAGGTAGGGTAGAGCCTTGGTTGCTTTTCATACATACCTAAAGCTCATAATATTTCAAAAGTCACTTATGCTATCTCTTGTTGGACTTGTTACGAGGTAGATATTATTATATATACAAAGATCACACTTTGAGGCTTTAGATTCATTATGAATACCAACGATGTGTCACCCATTTTCATTAAAGAGCTGATTCAATTTTGAAGGAATTTGTTACACACCCCCAAATCCGATTCCTTAAAGGGCATCTTGCCTTATTACCCATTCATCCATACAAGAAGAGACACATGGATCTTGGTAGTGACTAAAAGAGTGCTTAACATTAGATCTTGTTACGGTCCTAATCCTCATTAATTATTATTATATTAATTATTGTTAGGTTGTCATAGTGATGTCTCTCAATGTTCTTTATCTCTTATATATAAATCGAGAAGACTCGTTTTCATTAATAAATGGACAACAACAGGSACCTTGGTGCTGGAAAAAGAGCACCAACCATATTGTGTATGGAATGTAGCTTTGTTGGGATAAGTTTGATGCTGGAAATGAGGGTTGTGTGCTTGTAACATAGTCTATGTGCCTGTGAGTGAATTCTCGTTGAGGAATATTACTCAAAAGCAAGTGAGATTGTGGTGGTGAACACTCTTATTGCAGTTGAAATTCCTAGAGCCCCTGGTAGAGAGATTTCCGGTTGGTTTGCATTGGAGCCCTGAAGGGGATGAATATTGTTAGTGGGACTATGATGCAAAGAAGGGAATCACATTCCTTGGGTTGTGCATACTGATGAGGAAGAGAGTTGGGTAGTTGGAATAGCAGTTGGAGTTAGAAATTTGGGTATCGGGCTGCTATCAATTCTGCCTCCTCGTGAGCTCTTATCAAACGGTATCGTATTTATCCTCTTATCTTATTGGACGATATTCTTATCCACTCAAAGATAGAGGAGGAGCATGAGAAACATTTGAGGTTCGTGCTATAGGTGTCGAGAGAGCACCAAATGTATGCCAAGTTGAGCAAGTGAACTTTTTATCAAAAGTAGATCCATTATTTGGGCCATACTATCTAAGATAATGGAATAACAATGGATCCAAATGGATAGCACCAAATAATATTTGAGAGGTTAGATCCTTTATGGGCTTAGTTGGTTATTGCATGATATTCATTGCAGGTTACTCCAAGATTGCACATCCAATCACATCATTGCAAAAGAAAGGAATCAAGTTTGAATGGAATACCAAGTGTGAAGAAAGTTTCCTAATAGAAAAATAGGATTGTGGAGCAATAAAATAAAACAAAGGCGAAAATAAAACACAGAAGATACACAATACAATAGAGACACATATATACGTGGTTCACTTAATTTGGGCTACGTCCACCGGATAAATTGTCAGGTCCTTACTTTTTATCATCCAACAAAATGAAGGGATACAACCTACAACTCAACCATTGTAACTTCCTCTTCTTACTCTCACAAACTCCTCTCTCAGAATACAATAATCACACAAATACACAACCACAATACGATTCCCTCGTAAAACAGGGTTTCCTTCAAGGGAAAAAAAAACCCTAAAATAACTTCTACTGTCAAATCTGCGACCTTATAATGAACAGTCCAGATTGACTACGAAATTACAATATTTTACAAGCCAATTTTTCCCAATATTTCGCTTCGGGGGCAATCCTTCACCAGGGAGAGCTACAAAAATTGTCCCCCCCCTGTCGATAATTGTGTGGGGGCAAGCTCCCCCACACCGGTTAGGGAATGGGGTCCAAGCACGGATGGAACAAACCTCTGAATCAAGAAGATAATCAGGCTCCACAACTAACAATATCCCACTTGGAGACTGATCACAACAACTCCATTGTTGTTGTACTTGTTGGACTATACTCCACCTTGGACCTATAAAATTTCTCATCTTCACCTTCATGCTTGAAGACCAATTGAAACTGATTAGCAACTCAATTTCTCCCTGGTTACTCCCTTTGTTAACATGTCTGCAGGATTCTGGCTAGTATGTATCTTTTCCAACTTAAAATGTCCATCTTCCAAGACGGATCGTATGAAATGGTACCTGAGCTGTATATGCTTAGTATTTGAATGGAACACTGAGTTCTTTGCAAGATGCATGGCACTTTCACTGTCACAATAGAACATGTTATTCTCTTGCTTCTTTCCCAATTCCTCCATAAAACTCTGTAACCAAATCATTTCTTTATTAGCCTCTGTAGCAACAACATACTCTGCTTATGTTGTTGAAAGTGAAACAACCTTTTGTAGTTTTGAAATCCAACTTATTGTTGTTCCACCTACAGTAAAAACATACCCCGTGGTGCTCCTCCTGTTGTCTTTATCACCTGCCATATCCGAATCAACATATCCATGTAGAACGGTGTCTGAACCTCCAAAACATAATGCATGAGTAGAAGTGCCTCTCAAATACCTGAGAATCCACTTTACTTCCTCCAAATGTTCTTTACCTGGATTGTTCATATACTTGCTCACAACTCCCACTACATGTGCAATATCTAGTCTTATGCAAACCATCGCATACATCAAGCTGCCAACTATTGATGAATAAGAGACCTTGGACATGTATTCTATCTCCTCCTATGTCTTGGGACACATTTCCTTAGTTAATTTGAAATGGATGGCCAAAGGTGTAGGGACTGGTTTTGCATTCTGCATTCTAAACCTCTCCAACACCTTCTCTATGTACTCACCTCGAGACAATGTCAATTTGCGATTTTTCCTGTCTCTTATTATTCTCATACCAAGGATTTTCTTTGCATCACCCATATCCTTCATCGAAAATGAATTAGCTAATTTCTTGTTGAGCACATTTATATCCTGCATATTAGACCCTGCAACAAGCATGTCATCTACATAGAATAGCAAGATAATATAGCTTCCATTTTGTAGCCTTTTAAAATAAACACAGCGATTAGAATGACATCTACTATAACCTTGTTCTGTCATAAACCTGTCAAACTTTAAAAACCATTGCCTTGGAGCTTGCTTTAGGCCATACAAGCTCTTCTTCAACCTGCATACCAAATTTTCCTTCCCTTTGACCTCATAACCCTGTGGCTACTGCATATAAATATCTTCCACCAAATCCCCATGGAGAAAAGTTGTTTTTACATCTAACTGTTCAAGATGCAAATCTGCTACTGCCACAAGACTTAAAATAGTCCTAATTGAAGTCATCTTAACAACAAGAGAAAATATTTCATCAAAATATATACCTTTCTTTTGTTCAAACCCCTTGACAACAAGTCTAGCCTTGTGCCATTTTTTTCCTCCGTCATCTTCCTTGAACCTATAAACCCATTTATTCTGCAATGCTCTTTTTCCTGCAGGCAACTGAACAAAGTTCCAAGTATGGTTATTTACCAAGGAATCCATTTCCTCTTTCTTGTATTGCTCCCACTTCTTTTTAGTGTCTACCTGCATTGCCTCTTCATAACATTCGGGTTGACCAGAATCAATCAACAATAAATAATACAATGAAGGAGAGCATCGTTCAGGGGAGCTACTTAACCTGGTAGATCTTCTAACAACACTTACAGGAGTTTGAGGAACCTGATGCTTATGTTGTTATACATTTTGATTTTCTGGTACTTTTGGAATTTCTTTTTTAGTGATCTCATCAAGCACTATGTATTATGGTTTTTCTTTTTCCTATTTCTTTCCCTGCAACTGATCTTTTTACATGACTGTCTCATTAAATATGACATATCTACTCCTAATAATTTTTTGATTTTCATAGTCCCATAAGCGACAACCAAAATCATTAACATCATATCCAATAAAGGTACACTTCTTGGATTTTGCCTCAAGCTTTGTTCTATTTTCTTTATCAATATGGACAAATGCTTCACAACCAAAAGTCTTCAAAAAGGAATAGTTTACCTTTTTACCTCTCCATGCCTCCTCTAGAATTCCACTATCCAAAGAGCTTGAAGGTCCTTTGTTTATTAAGTAAACAATAGTATATACAACATTTGCCCAGAACTGTAAGGGCAACCCAACATGCAATCTCATACTCCTTGCACGCTCCATGATTCTCATGTTCATCATTTCTGACACATCGTTTTCTTGTGGTGTTCCTGGAACTGTCTTCTCTCTACGAATCCCATGGTATGAACAATAATCATCAAACTCTTTGTTGCAATATTCACCTCCACTGTCTGAACTGAGACACTTCAATCTTTTTCCTGTCTCATTCTCAACCAAATTTTTCCATTTCGTAAAAGTATAAAAAACATCAATTTTTTGTCAAATGCAATAAACCCAAGTTTTTCTAGTTACATCATCAATAAAAGTAACATAATAATAAGAGCCACCAAGAGATGATACATGAGTTGGTCCACATACATATGTATGCACAAGCTCTAACCTTTCACTTTTCTTTTCTTTTCCGACTCTGAGAAATCTAACTCTTTTTTGTTTTCCATAAACATAATGCTCACAGAAATCTAATGCTCACAGAAATCCAAATCAATTTGTTTAAGATCTCGCAACAAATTTCTTTTGTGAAGTATCTGCATCCCCTTCTCACTCATGTGTCCAAGCGTATGGCGCCACAATGTTGTATCCCCTCCTGTAGAAGCTAAAGAGATAGAAGAGTCAGGATTACCGGTACATAAATACAATGTACCTACCTTCTCTCCTTTTGCTATCACCAATTATCATTTGGTGACCTTCCATGCCTTATCTGTAAATATAGATATGCAACCTTCACTTTCCAACTGCCTAGTTGAAATTAGACTTTTCTTTAGATCCGGTACATGTCTTACCTCTTTCAATAACCATTGGTTTCCATTCTTTTGCTTTATTTGTACCTTTCCCATTCCAACAATTTTGCATGGTGCGTCATCACCCAAATGAACCTGTCCAAAATCACCTTGAACATAATCTAGAAAATGTTTCCTATGGGGTGTGGCATGAAATGAATCCTCTGAATCTACTACCCAAGACTCATAAATATTATCTACAGAAAGAATCAAAGCATCTTGTTACACATCACCTGTTACATTTGCTTCTTGATTTTCCTCTTCTTGTCCATCTCTTTGTTTCTTTGGAGATCTGTAGTCTTTCTTCAGATGTCCTTTCTTCCCACAATTCCAACACTATCTTTCCTAGTCTTGATTTGGATCTTCCCTTCCTAGAATTCCCATGGTTCCCTGAGCCTTTTCCTCTATCTTTTTGTCTTCCCCTGTTCTCCACAGTCAACGCATTACCTTATATCTCACTTGTGCTTTTCTGTCGCATTTCATCGCTAAGGATAACACCAACAACATCATCAAATTTTAGAGTGTTTGAACCAGAGATAGAGTTACTTACAACCATGACCAAGCCGTTACATCTTTCTAGCAATGAACACAAGATTAGAAGAGTCCTGAACACATCATCAAAGTCCACTTTAACTTAGTAACCGTATTAAATTCATTTAAATGATCTGCAACAAACAAACCTTCTAACATCTTCATATTAAATAATCGCTTCATTCGAAATACCTTATTGGATGACGAGGGTTTTTCATACAGTTTAGCCAATGCATCCATCAATTCCTTCGTTGTATTTTCTTTTGAAAGGCATCAACGCTTCCAGGCTCAGTTGTATCATCCCAGTGCCTTTTTGTCGAGAACCTCCCATTCTTCATCCTTCATGGTCGTCGACTTCTTTGTTATTCCGCCCAATGGTAGGAATAAATCCTTCTGATATAAATAATCTTCCATTTGCATCTTCCATAACTAGTAGTTTTGGCCGTTAAATTTCTCGACCCTAAACTTTCCATCTTCCACCATTTCTCCCACTCAAACCAGGAACCCTCTTTTCCTGTGAGTTACCTTTCACTCTGATACCAGTTGTTAGAAAAACAGGACCGCAGAGCAATAAAATAAAACAAATGCGGAAATAAAACACAAAAGATACACAATACAATAGAGACACATAGATACATGATTCACCCAGTGTGGGCTACGTCCACCAAAGAAATTTCCAGGTCCTTCCTTTTTATTATCTAGCAAAATAAAGGGATACAACCTACATCTCAACCGCTGTAACTTCCTCTTCTTCCTCTCACAGTGTCCTCTCTCAGAATACAATAATCACACACATACACAGCCATAATAAAATCCCCTCGTAAAAGAGAGTTTCCTTCTAGGGAAAAAAACCTTAAAATAACTTCTACCGTCGTATCTGCGACCTTATAATGAACGATCGAGATCAACTACAAAATTACAATATTTTACAATTCAAATTTTCCCAATATTTTGCTTCGAAGGCGTTGCCACCGAACCCCCCACGAGGGGGCTACAAAAATTGTCATCGCCCTCGCCAGCAATAGTTGTGGAAGGGAAAGCCCCCCCACATCCCCCCGTTAGGGAATGGGGTCCAAGCACGACTGAAACAAACCTCTGAATCAGGAAGATAATCAAACTCCACAACCAACATTTCCAACACTTTAAAGGTTTATTAATGAGTGCACCTTTTTTAAAGGTTGCATATCCAAAAGAGGATTTTCTTGTGTGCACAGATGCATGCAAGGAAGGGCTTGGTGAACTCCTTACACAAAATGGGCATGTCATATGTTATGAGTTAATGAAGCTTAGAGAGCATGAAATAAATTATGCTACTGATGGCTTAGAATTGGAAGCTATAGTTGATGCCTTAAAAATGTGGAGACATTATCTCATGGACAGAAAATTTGAGCCAAGAAAAGGCCATAGTGGTTTGAAATACTTGTTTGAGCAGCCAACACTAAATGCCAAACAAACTATATGGCTGGAATTTATTTGTGAATATGACTTAGACAACAAGCACATCAAGGGCAAAGATAATAAGGTAGCTAAAACACTCAGTATAAGGGTGCATGAAATGCATGCTACAACCATTAGTATCTACAGGACAAATTTAAAAGATAGAATCTTAGAGGCTGTAACAACAAACCAACATTATGTGCAAGTTAAAGAAGGCTTTACAGTAGAATAATGTACAACATAAATTTAAAGATTACAGGCTAAAAGAGGATGGAACCCTCTTGTTCAGGAATAGAGTTTATGTTCCCAATTCTTGGGAATTGAGAAATTTAGTTTGAAAAGAGATGCACAATGTGCCATATGCTGGACACCCACGATACCAGAAAAATATTGCAGCTAAAAGAGGCTAGTATTTTTGGCCTTGTATGAAGAGAGACGTGGTTGATTACATAGGTAGATGCATGTAAAGTCAAAAGGTGAAGGTTGAGAATAGACATCCAACAAGATTGCTACAACCATTGGCCATTCGTGAATGGAAATGGGAGAATGTTACCATACATTTTATTACCAAGTTGCCCAAGACAACAAGGCAACATGATTCCATAATGGTATGGTGGACAAGCTTACAGAGGTTGTGCATTTCATACCGGTAAAAATACCACACAAGGCAACCAATATTGTAGAAATTTATATAAAGGAAATCATCAT
The DNA here is from genome assembly GCA_032191745.1 of Picea mariana. Taxonomy (NCBI): domain Eukaryota; kingdom Viridiplantae; phylum Streptophyta; class Pinopsida; order Pinales; family Pinaceae; genus Picea; species Picea mariana. The sequence goes on along the minus strand of JASDQU010108195.1, from coordinate 25,254 downwards.
GCTATATGGTGTGCCTAAGACAATAATGTTAAACAAAGATCCGAAGTTCACTTCAAATTTTTGGAAGATAAACCTAGACTAGTCTATAACCAAGCTCACTCAACTATCCACTTGTTTTATAATTACTTTCATTTTTAGGTTCAAGATGTCTAGTCTAAGATGAACTTTTTCTACAAGATTCTATCACTTACTTTACTATATGGGTGTGAGATTAGGTGTATTGGACGCCAAAAACTAAAATGACCATGTGTGTGAGAGAGCCTTTCATTTCACTCTCTTTAAACTTGTTAGATCTAAAAGGTTTGTCCCATGTGCTATTATTTTGCAGAGTTCAACCACAAGAGGAAAATTGAGTTGGCGAAAGTGGGATAGTGTTATAGCCCCCACCAGGGTTTGATTCCTCAAATAAGTGGTCGATGCACTCTCACGAGGGGGTTGTTGATTAGTGAGGTTGTAATGGTCATTGAGTCATATTGAGTGGTAGATGCCTAAGATGAATTATATAGAAGCATTGACCTCTAAATAGATGGTTAATGCCCAAACTTCATCATAGGATGCTTTCTCAAGTTTCTGTATTTTTGTATAGTTCGAAGTTACCTTTTTTTTTATCATCAAGGTGTTATTTCACATTATTACTCGCTTTCACATGCGTTGTCTCTTATCCAATGTTAGTCTTAGTAAACATAGGTAACATTTTGTTGTGCCTTAGTGTTCCATGCATTTATTCATGCAAAGCAACCAACACTCTTGGTATGTAGAAGTTACAATATTTTTGCACTCTTTTGACCTAAGTATTCATAATTTTCCATCTTTTGATGTCTCTATTTTGAACTTGGAGTATATAAAAGAGAGATCCATAGAGTGATTGTGAAGGATGCCCTTGAATCATGTTTGAGATATACTTGAAATTCACTAAGAGAGTCTTTCTTATTTCAAACTTCTTTTTTATGGCACTTGTACTTGGATTGATAATGATTTTATCATCACCTTCAATTGTCTTAAAAACCAACTCTCTCATGGCTTTCACTTTCATCTTGGGCACAATAGAGTGTGTTATCCCCAATGAAAAATGACTAATGATCATTATAAATCTTATGATCGACATATATGTAAGTTATGTAATAGTCAACTTAAATGAGAAGAGCACTTAATTTTCTATTGTTCAACTTGTTTTTTTTTATAAACAAAATATGTGTGAGGAAAAGTACAAAAAGAGAAAAATAACATAATGGTTGCTTGTATGAGGAAATTACCCAAGTCTAAAGGGGAAACTGGATCTCCAAGCATAAGTTCTTATTTTTCTTCTTGAGTGTTGTTGTTATCATGATTGCATGTGTAAATTTTGATAAATTGACTACAAAGTTAAATGAAAAGACCCCAAGGGGTTAGCTCAACTAGTTGTCACCAATGTTGCGGGGCATTTTGTTAGTTCCATGCCAATGGGTGCTTGGTTTGAATCCCCCTAAGTTAGGCACACTAGTCTACATCAACATGTTTACTAGGGAGACCATCCACAAATGCGGGGAAGCATCCGTTAGGTTTCCCGTGAGGTTTTTCTCAATAAAAAAAAAAAGTAAGATGTAGAGACAATACATTTTAAAATAGATTATGGTGGAACTGCTTAATCATGCAGGACATCATTCTAATCGAAGGCTTGATCTTCTTCTTTTTCTTGACTTATATCCAATCCTCATGTGGATCATGGTAGGGAATTATTTTCTTATAGCTCACCATCTTATAATCCCAGGTTGCGTATAAGTTTTTGGGATAATCAACATGACAACTAGTGATCTCTCATCCTCGTCTTATTCATGTATAGTTGTGGCCCAACTACTAAGTGAGAATAACGAGCAGGGGGTACTTTCCTCCTTTTTGCTGCAAATTTCTTCACAAGATTGGTAGTTGTTGCTTCCCTTGCACTCTGGATCAAGGGCCTTGTTTCCAACTTCGGGGAGTTTCTAGAGGATGTTGTGTATCACTCAACTTCTCCCCTTTACCATGCATATATGTCACTCTTCAAAGGGACTTAAGGGTTGGATCTACTTCTATCTTTTAAATTTGTTTCCTTGGCTTCCTAGATTGATTGTTTGTTGTGCTTCTTTGCCTCCTCTTGGCGTGTTAGTGGTGCTTGGGTGGATGCAACTATGGAATCTACAAGTATTATAACCTAGGATTTTATGGTCAAAACTAGATCTGATAGAGTTGCCTTTGGGGATTACTTACTTATAATATGGTGCTCCTCCAAATCCTCAACCTACCATGTGGGTTTCTTATACTTTCTTATGGAGTGCCCTTCCTTTTTAGTCTTAACATAGTGCACTACAATGTGTCCTACTTAAAAACAAGCCCTAAATCATAAGGAAACCTATTCATAATCAAGAGGTGGTGTCCAAATGTAGTGCTTTGCAATCAACTCCATCTCTATTAGGAATCCTTTATTAAAATCCATGTCCACACAAATGTGGGCATATGTAGTTACATGCCTTTTTTGCACTTTTATGCTCCTAAAGTGGAATTTACCAAAGATATTTCCAATCTCCTTCAACATTTCACAGCTCCAAAACTACAGGGACGGTTAGGCATCCTTACTTAGACTAGAGTGAAGGATAGCGAGTCCAAGGATGGATCGAAAGTTGGGGTCCATGGCTTCATGTATAACCTTGCATTCTCCCAAAACCATGGGCCTAAGTTGAGGATAAGATCCTTTTCATGTGTTTGACTGTGAAGAATCCTTTCATAAAATAAAAGGCTTCCTTCTTATTTCCAATTTCCATGTGGTTGTGATCCATTTGTCTAGTTTTGTGAGTTTTGGATCAAAGCAATTAAATTTATAGATTAAGCCATTTTCATTAAAGGAATTTGGTTTTTACATTGGACCAACTACCACTGAAATGGATTGGGATATGGCTTCATTCACCATTCTTATTTGTGAGGATTGGACACTAGACAATGAAACCCTCGCTTGATTGCCTCGGGGAATGGTGTCTTTGAAAGTGGTTCCTACATCAGTTGAGGGGAAAATTATGAAGTTATCAAGGCTAGATTTGTGTGATATCCAAGGGCCATGAGAGGTGCTCGGGCCAGGGGAGCCAACCATAGAGATCTTAATCACCATGGTGACCTATCGAGGAAGATCTAATGGGTAGGTAGCTCTTGGAAAGGGACTATAGGGCACAAATCGTTGAGTGAACCACATCAAGGGCTTGACACTTGGAAGATAACGAGGTCTCCAATAGGAAGGAGGAGCACATTGGGACAATCCACAAGGGGTAGCCACATAGGCTATAATGATGGTGGTGGCATAAGTAAGGTAGAGCTTTGGTTGCTTTGCACAGAGACCTAAAGCTCTTAATATTTTAAAAGTCACTTATACTATCTCTTGTTGGACTTGTTATGAGGTAGATATTATTACCTATTTGTTGACTTCCCAACTAGCACCATGCTCTCCTTTGTATTTTTTAAATGTAGAGTTGTCTTTTACTCACTGCCTAGTATGTGTGTTCAGCAGACTAACAGATCTATTGTATATGTGTTGTTTAAATAATGCTAGGCAGTATTGCTTAAATTTGTCCTTGTCGCTTTAATGTGAGTGTGTCCTGTGTGACGTAATGATTTCATTCTCTCCTTGATTTCATGACTGCAAAGCATGAAATTAAGGGCTCTTTCATGCAAATTCATGCAAATCGCTTGGCAAACTCTTTTGACAATATCTTCATAACCCCCTCGCCTTGATCAAAGATTATCATTTTGTCTTCCCTAATATTATTTACTAGAAGAAAGTCTCAAAGATATGGTTCATTTGAAGGTTGATTAACTTATGTATAATTCATTATTAGAACTTTTTCCTAGATCCAAACTTTAATTTAAAATAGAATTGTGTGGGATTGATTAATTAATCCTTTTAATACTTATGAAAGTCAAGGTTAGAAAAAACCTTTTTGAATACTAAGACAAATTAATTAAAAATAGGGTTTTGTTAAGACCTTCCCTCTCTCGGATCTCGACATATCATTTGACCGTACAAATCTTGTGCTTCACCATGCTCTTCAATGATGCCCCTATGCCTCGGCCTAATCTTTTGAGTGTCTGTGAAATCATTACTTTAACCATGTCATTGTCCACAAATTCGGATCAAGGGTTCATGGTAGGCCATAAGGATTACATGAGTTGCTCTGTTTCGAATCCTTGTGTCATCTGTTTTACGAAATGTAATTAAGGTTTCAAGTGTTGGATGGTTTTAGGACGTCGTCAACTCTTCCAGTTTTCAATTATCATCAGGTATGTCAGTCCAACTTCACTCGGTTCTTATGGGTTTGGTTTGTTGTGTCTACAATGTTCTTACCTTCACAAAAGCCCCTGTTCGTTTTCTGGTTCGCCTTAGTTATTAATCCTTCCAAAGAACTTATGGCTCCATCCATGAGGATAGAGTCGAATGGGTTGCAGGTGTTACTGACTTATTACGACGCAACTGATATGCTTTCTAAGGTAGGGTGGTTAGGGTTTATACAATCATTTAAGGGATTTAACATCGAAGTGGCTAGAGAATTCGCAAAATATTTCGATGGTACCAAGGCTAAGGTTGGGGATATTCAGTTTCAGGTTGATGAGTAATTTATTGCTCGAGCCATGTGTCTCCCTCAATTAGGGGAGAAATGGCTCAAAAACATGAAAGTTAAAAACATCCTGTGGCAGTATCTTTTGGCATCAAAACATTCACAATACCACATTAAAGGTATGCCAACAAAGCTCTTCCATAGAAGGTCGCACGGTCTCATGTCGTTAATTAAACAATTTGTTACCTGTGAGGGACACTATGACCTTGTTTTCCATTTCCACCTTCGATTACTTATGACCTTTAGAGGGTTTCATTTAAACCTACCCTTCTATCTACATAAGATACTTAAAAAAATGTCTAAATTTTATCAGCGGTCGAGCCAAAAACCTGAGATAAGTCTATTTCATTATGGTCTCATTCGTACCTTAGTTGAGTATCACCTTACCAGCATAGGGGATAACTGGGAAAGATTTCTGCAAAGAAATCAATTCTTTCCCAAACATACTGACCTTATCATTGATTTAACTCAAGACGATGAGGAATCCAACTCTCCTCGGACTCTGCCTCAGGATATGCATCTTGAAGTTTGACTCCATGACGATTCCCCCATTTCTATTGATGGCCAAGTAAACTTAATTCCTGTACCACTAGTGACACGAAATAGGAAAAGTTTTGCACCCAAACAGTCGCTAGAAGCAATCCTCAACCGGTTAAAGAACAAGTCGTTGGATCATGTTGATCAACAGACAAAGCCCATGTGTTTTAAGGTTGATCAAAATCTCAAAGAATAGGGTAAACGAACCAGACAGTTTCAGGATAACTGTGGAATTGATTTTAAGAATATAAGGGCAGGGCGTATGTTGTTTAGAATTATTAGGAACAAACACAAACAAAGGGAGAGCCCAATACAAATGATAACAGTGGAGGATGAGGATTGCTCCAGAAACACAAATGAAGATTGTGAAGTGGACAATCACACTCAATATGACCTTGTTTCAAATTTACCTCCCTTCCTTCACAATTGTGATTCAGGGTTCTCGGGCATTCGAACCGATTTAAAAACAAAAATTGTTCAAGAGAAGCCCTCAGACATAGATCAACAACAATCGATCCCAAATCTAGAATCTGAGTGTTGTCATGACTGCCTAGCATGGGCCCAAAGGTATTACGCGGATGTCCCATATTTACAAATGTGTCTCGACCAGGTAATGAGACAAAATAAAAAAACTGGAAAGGGATAACCAACAATTAAAGAATGAAACACAACAGAGTATGTCTCGGGAAAGTAAAAATCCCATAAATTCTAGAGATACTATCATAAAGAAATCCACGAATGTCAATATTACTATTGGATCATAACTGAACACATCTTCAGTTTCGAATGCCCAATTTGCGTAACGATATTTATGGCTTCATTTCAATTGAATTTGTTTTGTTTTGATACTAGTTGGTTTTTATTTTGTTATGTTTTTAGACTAGCTACATAATCATAGATTCTGTAGCTAGTCTTAATTAAGTTTGATGTGATTTCTAAATAAATTTTATTTTTATTTTTGGGTCTCTAAATGAACAGAAGGATGCCATCTATGTTGCCAGGCTGTTAGAAACCGTGAAGGTTTTTTTTTAATTGTTTTAATTCGTAATAGAACTAAGTTCAAAATAGTCGGTGATATTTTTGGTCGTCACAACAGACTTTGGATAATTTGTTACAAACGCTTTTATTGTAAACTCATATTAGGATTTCCTATTCAAACTTCTCTATTTTTTAAAGGTTTACCTCTATCATGCGGATATGAGAGTCAATCCCTATTTTTGTTTAAATACTCATATATTTTTGAGTGAATGACATGGTGAAAATTTTGGGATAATGGACAAGTGAATATTAGAGAAGAACACTTTGGTCCAGATTGCCTCAGGTTTTACTCCTGTGAGGGAATTTTAGTTACGTTTCAATATAATATCTTTCATGGAATGATATGTTTCATTTCTTCTTTCAATAATAGGGTGTTGATTAAACTTAGCTTTTGTCTAGTTTATCCATGCACTGATATTATTAACATTTATATTCACTTAGTTTAACTTTAAATTTAATAGTTTATTGTTCCAACAATTAAGGTTCTATATGATATAAATCAACTTATAACATATGATATAGCATATCAAGTTTACTTGTATGATATATTCATGCAATGATCTATACTGTCAATGTGATTGTTTTCCTTTGAGCAGAATAATTCTGTTTCTTCATAAAGAATCAGATCTTATTGGTTGTTCTTTTTCTACCTGCATTAAGACCTCAATACCTTGTTGGAATTATTTTCTTCAGATGTTTTTGTATTTTGAATTCCACAGCTGTTTGCCATAGTTTTTACTCAACAGACAAGTTGATGGAAGAGATTTCACACAGAAAGACATAGCTAGTTGACTTCTTTCGCTCCAGACTTGGATAGGTTAGTAAATTTGTTTCTTTGATATAGTTTAATTAATGTGAATCATAATTCTTATCATTTAGTATTAATGCTTTGCTCATTAGATTTAAATTATCATCACGATTTACATTCCTATTTACAATTAGATTAAGTTTTGATTTAGTTGTTAGTTAGTGCATTTAGAATAGAATTAGTATAGTATATTCAGTTTCCTTAAATTATAATTTTTCCTAAGATTTGGTTCTTTCTTACAATCTTAGTTTTACAAGGTTTCTTGCAAATTTTGTACTCGTTTATTATGTATCTTTTGTATATAAAATGTGTGAACAGTTAATGTACATAGTAGGCACTTGTCAATCAATACTTAGTTATTTTAATTTTGTAGTTTATGCTAGATCCTCTCATCGACCAACGGAGCCATTAAACCTGTCCGGGTGGGTTACCTTAAACGACTTAGGTTATTCTAGACAACCTCGAACCAGACTCTCCCTTCCAGTTGATGGTGTGTCATAAACGCACGTCAACAGTATTCAAAGATCACACTTTGAAGCTTCAAATTCATTATGAAGACCAACAAAGTGTCACCCATTTTCATTAAAGAGCTTATTCAATTTTGAAGGAAGTTGTTACACACACCTAATCCAATTCCTTATAGGGCATCTTGCCTTATTACCCTATTATTCAGTATTACAAGAAGAGACACATGGATCTTGTCGGTGACTAAATGAGTGCTTGACATTGGATCTTGTTATTGTCCCAATCCTCGTCAATTATTTTTATATTAATTATTATTAGGTTGTCAGAGTGTCATCTCTTAATGTTCTTATCTCTTATATATCA
>JASDQU010108195.1:0-17353 GCA_032191745.1 Picea mariana | reverse complement strand
TATATATATATATATTCATAAGAGGTTTCTCCCTTGAAAAACTCTTGTTATTCAGTTAATTATTCACATCACTTAGAGGTGTTATTACTATATTAGATGTGTCTTATGTTTATTCGGTGATTTGGTTCACAACAAAGCTCTTTTATAGTCCATAAGATATGTTCCACTCAAAGTACAAGCTCACTGTAATGTGTTGTTCACTTTTGTTTGACCTTGAATGTTAAGAGAGACCACTCTTGCCATCTTTTCTTATAAGCCTCTACCCGAGTTTAGTCGTGCATCTCTGTATCTCTCCTCTTTTCAACTTTTTCTTACTCCTTCTGAAGCCAAATATTGAGTATGTGAGGGTAGTACCTACATAATGGATATGTGTTTTTCTTATCTTTATAAGGGCTATGTGCTTTTATTATCTTTACAGGGGCATTAGACTACTTGTTGGAGAGGGCACTTTGTATTGTTAATTGGACATAATTTTGAATTCTTAAACAATTAGTGCAAAGAGAACAAACTTTTATTGATTAAACATTTCTCATGGAATGAAACAATGTGGGCAAACAAAGGCAATTTCTACGAGACAACAAAGGAGAGTGTTAAGGTTATTGAGCCATGTGCTTCAAGTTTACTCCTTGCCAATCTACTTCATTGGTTGTGAGTCCATGTTAACCATTGGTTGAGTATTGAATGCCATGGAGCTCCCTACTTATAATGAATACCTTATTGTGCTAAACTACAACATGCAATTGTATTAGAAGGCAACGTATCACATCGAAGTCACAATGCATATGGTACTTGTTGTTGCAGAGTAGGCAAACGAATTTGAGCCACTATTGCATCCAACTTGATGTCGAGTGTGAGACAGTGACACAAATTGATCTCAATCAGAGTACAAAGGTATGACAATTGGAACAACTTTGACCATTTTGAGGATAAATCCTCCCTTTGTCGGTAAGCCAAGGGAATAAATGTCGTTGGGTTGGAATTCACCATAGAATGGTAATCATCCCACCTTGTCAACAATACATGAAACCCGAAGAAGAGGACGATCAAACAATGTGTTGAATGCAACAAGTGGGTGACAATTAAACACAATGAACATGTGGCTAGGAACACACTGATGCTGACAAGGGAAAAGTGCATTGAATGCACCAAAAGTCAAAAAACAAGATGCCAATAGATGGATGATGGAGAGTTCAATCATCATCCCATGCCCATTCGATGATCCATTGGCTAAAAATGTCCCATATGTGGACATAAGCTCCACAATTAAAAAACATAGCCTTATAATGTAATAATGTGTTAATTATTAAATTGATTAAAACATCAAATTGAGAAGTATACATCGAATTCAATCAATGCATTTTATTTTCATTATGTATAACTATATAAATTTTGTTTTAAAGAGAGGAAATACTATAATGTAATAATGTGTTAATTCTTAAATTGATTAAAACATCAAATTGAAAAGTATACATCGAATTCAATCAATGCATTTTATTTGCGTTATGTATAACTATATAAAGTTTGTTTTAAAGAGAGGAAATACTAGGGTACGGAGTAAAAAAAAATATTGAGTTATATATGAAATTATAAGAATGGTATTTATTAGCAATATTATTAAATTATTATTTTTTGATTGTATAATATTATATTTTTCGAAAAATTAAAAGCATAATATAATATCTCCCCCATTAAGGATAACACCAGTTAGTTCCAAGAAGTAAAATGAAAGGAAATTATATACACAGTGTTACAATAATCACAATTCATTGCTAAACAGAGTTCAGAATTTCTTGGAGAACCATTAGATGGATGGGAGCTTTCGACAATGGTAGACTAGGGTTCGGTTTTTCTAACAGGGTTGGGGTTTTTCGGGCAATGGTGCGAGTTTAGCGGGCTGAATCTGGGGATTTTGGTCAGAGCGGCGCTCGGCTATGGCAACGACAGAGGAGGGGGGAGAACCCATCAACTCCAATGGGGTGGGGCTGTTAGCATCCTTCTCGGTGGGATCATAGGGGTGCAGACTTTTCGACGTATGGAAGGCGACAGGTGGGGCACAGGGTTTGATTGCGAATGGGTTTCCAAGGCTGGAGGTTAGTGCGTCAGGGCTGCCCTTGTGTGAGGAGGTTGTGGTTTTGGGAGATATCCTGACAGGGATGACAGGACCAAAATTCTCCTCGGTGGGTGAGTTGCCCTTTTCTCGAGTCCTGGGTTTCTTCAAGGGTTGGGGAGGAGAATACACATGCTTCTCCGAGCCGATGGGGGGTCTTATAGGGGGTTTGGGGAATTTTGAGGGGGGAATCAGCTCAAGGCTTAGTGTCCTGATTTCGAGTTTTCTGGAGGAGACTAGTTTGTGTGGGCCTGGAACGGTTTCGAAGGGTTTCAATTCTCCTTTGGCATTCTTGTCATCCGACTTTATGGTTGACGTTGCTTTGGGTGGTGGCAGGGGAGATGGGGTTACCTCATGCGGGGGTGCTATTGAGGGTTTTGCTGGTTCGGTTCTTGAGAAGAGGGGGGCAATTCCCTCTAGGGACTCTCAACAGGCGGAGAGACCGTTAAAGGGTCTAAAAGGCACGGAGGGACGTCTCACTTCATCCTTAAAACCCATATGGTGTGCTCGCAATAAGACTTGCACTGAACAACTTGTGTTTGGGGCAGATATTGACATGGACATGGTGGTGGATTTCTCAGAACGGGTGGTGGTTGGTTGGGTTAGAGGGAAGAAGTTGGGCATGGCCTTTCTGAAGGACTGGATAACTAAGAACTGGTTACCGAATATCGCTAAGATGCCACGCATCCGTTTACTAACGAGGGGATGGTTTGCTTTCATTTTCTCATCCATGAAGGATGTTAATTGGGTGTTATGAAAGGTTTGGAGCATGGAAGATACACCCATTATCCTTAAGTGATGGACCCCTTCTTCTGATGCAAAGAAGGAAAGGGTCGAAGAAGAATCAATATGGATCAGGCTCTCGCAGCTCCCAATGCAGTTCTGGAATCCACAACGCTTTGTTTCCATTGGCAATATGCTGGGGCATTTTTTAGAAGCTAATATGTCCTTTGAAAAATCTGGGTATATGTTAATGGCTCGGATTCTCGTCAGGCTTAATTTGTAACATGGCTTACTATAGGAGATAACGATTGAGTCGGCGGCCATAACGTTTGTCCAGATCCTGGATTACGAAGGGATTCCCTTTCGGTGTCACAGATGTCACGTTTACGGTCATGGAGTTGTTGAATGTCCCCTGCCTTTTAAAGGGAATGGTCGTAAAGCCAAAGGCTCCGGTTCACGCTCCAGTTCACCTTCCTCTCCCGTGAGGAAGTCTTTGGAGGATCGGTTGCTCGCTGGAGAGAATAAGGGGGATTTGAAGAATCCATCTGCGGAAAAAGCTGCAAAAGGTTCTCGCATAAGCATTTTGGGTATCTTGGGCTGCGGAACAGTCTCGTCTAATGTTGCTGGGCCAAAATATTCACCAGCTTTGGAAGACATTCTTCGTCGAGAGTAGGATTTCTCGGGTAAGTGCTTACTGGATGTCTCATTGTTAGCTTCTTCTCCTTTTACAATTGTGGAGCTTGATAGTGTGGTTGGGAATGGTATGGGTACTCACTTGAAAAGTGGTGGGAAGGGTAATTTTGTGGCCATTTGATCTCTCTTTCATGCCCCATGTCCTCCAGTGGTTTGGTTTTTTCTCCCTCTTTGGTCAGGCCTTCTTTGAACTTTGGGAGGGTGGAGGGATTTTCGTCGTCTGAGGTTCTGCCTTTGTCTGGTCAGTTTTCCTTACAAGAGGTAGGTGTCACGGTTCTTGGTACTGGCCTCCTCTCTTGCTCATTGTCCCCCTCTCCTTTTATCGAGGTTCCCTCTTCCACTCCCTCCTCCTTCTTAGCCACCCCCACTGCTTCTACAGACTCCTCTTCGGAATATTGTATGGTTCGTTATCACCTTAGAAGTAGGTCGGTGGTCAAGGGGGAACTCTTGGCAGTTGGTGCTCAGGTTTTAGATGGCCGTGGACTGACACCTTTTCCTCAGACTATTTCTGTGGGTAAAGGAAGGGGCCGGAAATCACATCTACTCTTAGCACAAGATCGATCTAGGATTGATTTGGCTTTGGGAAGGCAATCTTCTATTGTTTGGGCACTTAACGCAAAGCAATTCCATGAGGTAGTTACCTCATGAGGGTCCTCTCTTTCAATTGTCAAGGGTTGGCAAACCCGACGAAAAAATCGTCTCTACGAAGGTTGGTGGAACTAAATTCGTTGGATGTCATTTTGTTACAAGAAACTTTTGGAGATAGTGTTCTAGTGGTAAAGACTCTCGAATCCTTGTTTCCGGGTTGGATGTTTGCAACAGTGGATGCCAGGGGTCGTTTGGGGGGCCTAGCCACTGGGTGGATAAAAAAGAATTGTAACTTGGAAAGTTTTTGGGGGTTCGCTTCAGGTATTGGTCTGACGATTTTATCTACTGATCTGGGGCGTAGTTTGACAATTATCAATGTTTATGGGCCTTATCAACATCATCAACGGTACTGGAATTCTTTAGCTGAATGTGCGTGGATCAGGGATAATGATCTTATTGTTGGAGGGGATCTTAACTTCTCTTTAGGGGCCTCGGAGGTGTGGGGTCAGCGGGTTGCCCCTGACTCCTTAACCAATTTATTTCTAAATTTTTTGGACCGGGTGGGATTAGTGGATGTTGAAACTCAAAAACTAACTCCCACTTGGTGCAATAGAAGGGTTGGGGATGACTGGGTGGCTAAGCGTCTGGACAGATTTCTCTTGGCAGAGGCATTCCTGGATTCCTTTGATTTGGTTCAATAGTGGGTAGCTTATGGCGAGGAATCTGATCATGTTAGACCTAAGGGATAAAAGCAGGAGGGTGTCGATCCCTTTTAAATTCTTCGATGGATGGATCTCGAACCCCTCCTTTCAAGAGCTGGTGAGGAGGTTGTGGGCTCCAATAGTGGATGGAAATGAGTTGCGTGCGATGGTCCAGTTTGTGGAGAATCTCAAAAGGTTGAAACAAGCGACTAAGGGCTGGGATAGGGAGAAAAATCTCAAGGATGATCAGGAGTTGAGAGACATTGAATCTACTCTTTCAGAGCTCCAAGGTGGGGTAGGGGAGGGGTTCTCTAGTCTCGATGCCAAAGAACTATTGTGTGGTTTGGAGAAAAGGCAGAGGGTTTTACTGGAAGAAAAAGAATCTCTGTGGAGACTAAAGAGTCGTGCTTTATGGCTCTCATGTGGTGATGAGAACACTAAGTTTTTTCAAGCCTTTGCCGAAGGTAGGAAAATGGATAATACCATTTGGGGTTTAAGGGATCAGGTTGGGGAGGAGGTATCTTCTTTTGAAGGCTTGACCAAGATGGGTACTGAACATTTTAGTGAGTTATTTAAAGCGCAGGAGGGTTCAACTATTGCAGAAATTTTTCAGGTGGCTCGGTTATTTCCTCGATTTGTAGAGGAGGATGAAGTTGGGCCCTTAATGGAACCTGTAACTCAAAAAGAACTACTGGAAGTTCTTCACTCTTTCCAAAAAGGGAAAATCCCTGGGCCTGATGGTTGGCCTATTGAATTTTATTTGGGTTTCTTCAATGTAATTGTACCTGATGTCGTGAAGGTGGTTGAGGAATCAAGGGTGAATGCTCACATTCATAATCCTATAAACTCTACCTTCACAATGCTCATTCCAAAGTCAGATAACCCCTCCTCCTTTGAATATTTTTGGCCTATTTCGTTATGCAACTGTTTGTACAAGAATATCTCAAAGGTAATCAATAGAAGGCTAAGGGAGATTTTATTTAAACACATTTCCTATGAACAATTTGGTTTTTTGGAAGGAAGACAGATCCATGAGGCCATTGGTGTAGCTTAAGAAAGCCTTCACAGTTTAAAAATGAGGAAGCTCAAAGGAGCTGTGATGAAAATTGACTTATCTAAAGCATTTGATCGGGTAAACTGGCTGTATTTAAGAATGCTCTTGATTCATCTGGGGTTTGGTTTGGATTTTACTAATTGGGTGATGGGTTGTATGAATTCGGTTTCTTTGTCCATACTCCCCAATGGTTCAACCTCTTCTTTTTTCCAAGCGGAAAGAGGATTGCTTCAAGGTTGTCCTCTTTCACCTTTACTTTTCTTCTTAGTAGCAGAAGGGCTCAGTCAATTTCTGGTGGGGGCAAAAAATGTTGGGAGATTCACAGGTATAAAAATTTCTAATGGGTTGTTCATCACACACTTACTCTTTGTTGACGATATCCTAATTTTTATGATGGCTCAAAGTGAGAAGCTGACATTTTAATTGAGGGTCTCACCCTGTTCAAAAGAGCAACTGGTATGCGGGTTAATGAACTTAAATCTAGTATTCTCTTCTATCTGGTTGAGGCATATGTTATTCAACACTTCTTGGATCAAATCCCTTTCCAGATGCAGGGGTTGGACGAGGGACTGAAATATCTAGGTTTTCACTTAAAACCCAATGATTATCGGAAGACCGACTGGCTGTGGCTTTTGGAAAAATTGGAAAAAAGATTGAAGGTTTGGAGTAATAAATGGTTGTCTAGGGCTGGGAGATTAGTACTGATCAAGTTGGAACTGGAGGCAATCCTAGTTTATTGGATGTCCCTCTTTGGGATTCCAAAGGGTATTCTAGAAAAAGCTAGAAAAATGTCTTTCTCTTATATGTGAAGGGGAAAGAAGGAGAATCGGGTGATGCGATGGGTCCGTTGGGAGAGAATTGCAAAACCAAAAGCTCTTGGGGGTTGGGGATTAAAGAATATTTTCCTGTTTTCTAAAGCCTTAGCAACAAAATCTGTGTGGAGACTGATTTCGACAAAAAATCTATGGACCAAAGTAGTCATCCAGAAATACGTGGCTCCACTCTCTTTGTTGGAGTGGCTCAGGCACCCAGGACTACGGGCGACATGGATCTCTATTATGTGTAAGGTTGTATTAAATTATTTTGAAGTGGTTGGGAATGGCTTATCCTAGCGAGTTGGGTCTAGAACCTTGCTTAGGATTGGCCGTGACCCCTGAGCAGGCAGTTCTAAAGAGCACATACTCTCTGAAGAATTATGCTCAATTTTGGATCGAGGGGCGTACTTCTATCTGGCACAGGTTGGGGAACCTCTCGCCTCAAATCTTTGGCACCAAGGTTGGAAAGACGGGAGAACGTTGGGCTTAGTTGGGGCTGATGTATTTACTTGGGACCGATATATCAGTGCTCTCAGGAGAGCAAATATTTGTTTGTCTGATCGGGATGATGAACTCCTTTGGGATGCGGAACCGGGAGGGGTATACGCCCCAAAAGCTGGTTATGTACAATTGAGTACTGAACTCTTGCAACAAAACGTAAAGTGGTGGTGGAGAAAAATTTGGAAACAAAGAAGCTCAACTAAAGGGAAAATTTTGGTTTGGTCTATTCTAGAGAACAAAATTCCAACGTGGGAAAATCTGCAGAAGAGACGATTCAATGGTCCAAGCTGGTGTTCGCTATGTAAAGAGCGGGAGGATATTGTTGATCATCTATTTATGCGATGTCCTTTTACCACTTCAATGTGGGCGGAAGTAAACAGTTTGAACAATTCCATTAGTGGCTGGCAAGGGGCATCCTTTGAAGAGGCCTTGGAGGTTTGGCTCTCGCCAAGGACTCCACAGGATTTCAAGGCCTTTCCCTTCATTGTTGCATGCGGGATTTGGCTAGCCAGGAAATCCTCGCTTTTTCAGGATGAGCTCCAGTCACCACTCCGTGTGTCCATCAATTGGCTTGGTATCCTTGCACACTTAAAACCGGTGGTTAGGGTGGGTCTTGGAAATGATCAAGGGGTTCAAGAGGAACAGATTGACAGGGAGCGACCTTGGGCCTTTTTTGATGGGGCGGCTTCAGGAGACCACTTACTTTGTGGAGGGGGTGGTTGTTTATACTTATCTGTACATCATTTTTTTCTACTCAGGGATGGGTTGGGTGCTAGTACAAACAATTTCTCTGAGATTATGGCTTTAAAACTATTACTTTTATTTGCCATGGAAAAAAGTTGCAAAACTTTACAGGTTTTTGGGGATTCCTTATTGGTCATCCATTGGGTGAACCAGATTCAAATTTGTCATATTACTCGTCTTATGCCTATAGTTGAGGAAGTTATGAGGATTATCACTAATTTTGACTCTATATCTTTCTCTCGCATCTACAGGGAATGAAACAAAATGGTCGATATGCTTTCCAAAGAAGCCTCGCAGTTAGATTATGGCAGCTGGCACATAACCAAACATTCAACAGGGGACAATTTTGATTACCACAGACCTTTTCAGGATGGTCTACTATAGAAGAGCTTCCTCTCTCCTTGCAGCACTTAGCAAGCAAATGGGGTTTACCTATATTCGCATAGTTGTAAATCGATATATAATAATCATGTTTTTGTTTATTGTATATGGTATGTACGAAATTGGGTCTCAGTATGTGAAATGTGGGAAAGGAGGGTTTTTTGGCTATATGTCAAAACTGTTATTTTTGTTGAAACCTTCAGTAATGGAAGTGACTCCAACAAAACAATATATATGTGGCTATTTCTTCATAGTCAATATATATCTACAAATGTAATTTTGTACCAAATTAATGAAATTACGTTTTTTTTTCTGTGGAAAAAAAAAATATTATGTTTTTCTTCCTTGAAATATATATATATTCTAGGAAATTTATTGGGCACTTCCCCTCATTTCGAGGAAGTACCCAAAGTAAACTAAATTCTAGAGGAATTAAGGCCAAAACAACACTATACTCATTAAGAGCTTAACATATCACTTAGTAGGATAGAACGGTGGCAGTGGATCACCCGTTAACTAGAGGAGACGACACCCTGAAGAGATCGGATCTGCATCAGCTCCTTTGCAGAGGTTAATGCCCCGGCCCAATAGGTTTGAAGCGATCTGCTCGATCGACTAGTAGCGATCTGCCAGGGGCTGCGTCCCTCAAGTTTCCATGTGTCTAGCTGGAGGCGGTGCCCCACCACCTCCCCCTGCCTCTGACATCGATGCCTTTAGGCGCCTTATCAATGCCCAAGGGAAGAAATCGCCTTCCATCTCCCTTCCAAAATTTGTCAACAAGCTAGATGAAGTCCCAGAAATCGCCTTGCCACCGGATCAGCCCATGCGCATCGCAGTGTCTCTCGTAGACCGAGCTTTGGTCGAACAGTTTATAGGGCTTTGACCCTCTCCTCGAACAACAGATAAATGGGTGCAAAAAAATGGATACCTCTGATCTCCAATAACGTTACCTCTTACGCAGTTGGAAGGGGCTTCTTCTTATTCGAGTTTATCTCTAAAGACGATCATGATCTGATCTTCAGAAATGGACCCTATTTCATGGGGCCTCAGAGCTTGTATCTCAATAGATGGTCCCCGAAATTTGATTCGGCTGTAGACATCCCTAAAGCGGTTTTGGTCTGGGTTCACCTAGCCACTCTACCGATCCATTGCTGGAATCCCGAATCATTGAAGTCAATAGGAAATGGGCTAGGAAGATACATTGATAAGGCAGATCCCAAGGACCAATATTCTTGTGCCCGAATTTGTGTGGAATTAGACGTCAAAGTCGGTCTCCCGGAAGCCATTAAGCTAACTATGGGGGAATGGTATCACTTCCAAAATCTAGACTATGAACAATTGCCTTTCAAGTGCAGAGGTTGTCACGAATACGAGCATTTCCAAAAGCATTGCCCAAAAAATCAGATCACGCAACAAGAGAAGGAGCTAAGGGGAGGGTGGCAGCATTCCAAGTGATCAAAGCCCAACCCTAAAACAAATCCCATAAGAGAAAACAAATCTCCCAATCCAAACCCGACAAATCCAATAAAGAACAAGGAAACTCAGAAAACCTAGATTGAAGTTGAAAATTGTTTCTTTGGACAGGGGGATAGAGAAGTGGAAGCAAAGGACCCCAATGAAAGCGCGGTAGATCGCCAATCCAATCAGGAAGGGAACAAACTGAAAGATAACGAATTACCTCCCTCCCAAGATTCAGGAAACACTTATGAAGCACAAGAGGAAGGAAAAGAGACCGAAAGCTCGAGAGAAGAAGACGAGGAATTTGATATCTCCCAAATATCTCCAAAACAAGCAACCAGAGGGCGAAAATCTGAAAAAGAAAAGAGGGAAACAACCACCTACAAGGACATGGTTCAAGGATCCCAACCCACATTGGAAAAAATGCTAAAAAATACAAGGAGCGCCAGGCATCGAGGGAAACCTTCCAAGGAGGCTTCCACAAACCCCATAAGTAAGTAATGTAGGTCGTCTCCTGGAATTGTAGAGGAGTTGGGAGTAGAACTAAAGAAGAAGCGATGAAAGATCTGATTCGCATCTCAAATCCAAATATCCTACTAATCTAGGAGACCAAAATGGAGGAGCAGGACTTCCTTCTCGCCAGCCAAAAATTTTAGAAAAAAGGAGCAAGCGCAGCTATCAGCGCTAGAGGAGCCCCCGGTGGAATAGAAACCCTTTGGGATGCTTCTAAATTTGATCTATTTTTTTTCTAAATCCTGCAATCACTAGATCCTCACCCACCTTCTTCACAAGACCTCAGGTCACCAGGTTTGTCTTTTTAACATTTATGCTCCAGTTCTTCTTTCAGAAAAAAAAAAATACTGTTGGGATCTTATTAGAGAGTCCCTTAGAACCCATCAACTGGAAAATATTGTCCTAGTGGGGGACCTCAATGTAACGCTCTCCCACGAGGAAAAAAAAAGGGGGCTCGTTAGTTAGAGATCCAATCCGTGAATGGCTCAAAGATATCATAATGGAATGGGATATTGATGATATCAAGCCCTCTAGAGACAAATTTACTTGGTCTAACAAAAGGGTCGGACCGGGTAACATCATTGCTCGCCTAGATAGATTCTTGATCCAAAATACCTTCCTAATATTAGGACTTAATGCTGCTTCTAAAATCATCCCCTTCAGTGCCTCCGATCACAAACCAATGCTCCTTGAACTCTCCAATGATGCAAACTTGGGACCTATCCCCTTTCGCTTTAGCCCCTCTTGGATCCACATGGAGGGCTTTCAAGATCTGGTCTCAATGTATAGCAGAAACTAGTTTCAGGCTCCCCCTTCTTCGTTTGGGAAGATAAGCTTTGAAGGCTCAAAAAATCCCTCAAAGTCTGGGCTAAAGCCATGAAATCACCCCTCAATCAGAGATTGGAAGCTGAACACCACCTGGAAATACATCAACTGCATATGGAAAAAGATTCTATCACTCCCGGCAAGCTGGAACAAGAAGCTTCCCTCCAACGCACCCTTCACTCTACATGCATACTGGAAGAGGAGTATTGGACACAAAAGTCCAGAAGCCTATGGCTAAAAGCGGGTGACAAGAACACCACTTACTTCCATAAACAAGCGGAAGCTCAAAAGCAAACCAATTCTGTAAAAGAAATCCATTCTCAAGACCAAGTTGTCTATGATTTCGAAGAAATAAAAAATGTTGCTCACAACCACTTCAAAAAAATGTATATAGAGGAGCCACAACTCCAGAACTCAAACTTCCAGCATATTTTAAATCAAGTGCCCTCTAAAATGCACCCGAAATCCAACCAAATCCTCATAGCCCCTATCTCCATAAGAGAAATTAAAAGAGCCTTAAACGAGATGGATTCTGACAAAGCACCAAGCCACGATGGTTTCACTGTTGGTTTCCTCAAAGCATGCTGGCAAACAGTCAAAAAGGACCTCCACAGAATGGTGTTGAAATCGCAGGCGTGCAACAAGATAAGAGGGAGCACCAATTCAACCTTCTTGGCCCTCTTACCTAAAGAGAAAGGGACCACCTCCTTTGATCGGTTCCGTCCAATCTCTCTCTGCAACATAGGTTACAAAATCATTTCAAAGGTGATATCCAATCGAATTAAAGGATTCCTTCTAGCTATCATTCCAGAAAACCAAGGCAGTTTCATCAAAGGGAGGAAGATATTGGACAACATAATTTTGGTTCAGGAAGCCATCCACACCAGCACTCTCCGGAAAGAAAAAAGGTATGATTTTCAAGTTGGATTTGGCAACGCTTACGACAAAGTTAGACATGAATTTCTCTTTCGGGTAATGCTGCGATTTGGCTTCACCCCTGAATTTATAAACTGGGTAAAAGCTTGTATTGGCTCTCCCTGGATAGCCCCACTGATCAATGGAAAAGCAACAAGCTTCTTCCAAGCGTCTAGGGTGTTCAGACAAGGTTGTCCCCTCTCACCTATACTCTGTGCTATCCAGGCCTCGATGCTCAGCTTTCAATTAGAGAATAGTTGCCTCTGCCAAGAGCTAATGGGCCTCAGAATGGCAAGAGGAACCAAAGAAATAAATCATGCTCGGTTCATAGACGATACCCTCTTAGTGGGAGGAGCTAGCACTATCATATCTAGGAAATTTAAACAGGAGCTAGACATCTACACAATAGTGTTAGGAAGAAAAATAAACTATGCAAAAAGTCAAATTTTTGGCTGGAACTGCACTCCAAGGGAAATGGAGGACATCTCTAGAATCTTGGAGATAGCAAGGAAATCGCAATGGGATTCCTTCACTTAATTAGGGATACCAATATCCAAGTCTGCTCCAAAATATGCTCAGTGGCTTCCATTAATCGATAAACTGAAGAATCAAATCAACTCGTGGGGAGCTTCTTGGCCAAACCTGGCTAGGAAAATGGTTCTCATTAAATCGATGCTCTCCAGCATCCCGATCTACCAATGTTCCACCTTACTCACTCCGGCTGGACTCATCTCAAAATTCGAGACATTGCCAAGAAGTTTCTTGTGGAAAGGGGGGAAACACAATGAAAACAAGTTTCCCCTGTTCAGCGAGGGGAAGATTACTAAACCACTATATGAAGGGGGTCTTCAAATCCGCGATCTAAGAATCCAAAACCTAGCTCTCGGCGCTAAGATCCTCTGGGATTTAGTTACATGGAAGACAACTTGGAGTAAGCAACTCCTCTGGAAAAAGTATTTCTCAAGGGAAAAGGAAAAATTGCCTCGACGCATACTCAAAAACATCAAAAGGTTCCCCAATCTTTACAATTTGCCAAAAATCTCGCCCCCTCGTCAAGGCTGATCTAACTTGGACTCCAGGGAACGGGGAAAGCATCCGCATCTACGAGGATTCTATTCTTGGGGATCTGCCTCTGGATACCTTGCCTGGGATCTCCAATCTCAAGTGGTGGCTTCACTCCAAAAACGCAATCGTACTCTGGGATATTTCAAGCTAGAACAATGACAAAACCTGGAAATAATGGAGCATTCTGAATTGTCCAAGCCATCTTCACAATGAAGAAATGCTCCTGCGTAGCGGGCTTCAAGGCAAATCCCCTCTATCTACTTCCACGATGGATTCTCATGGCTGGGGCGATCTCTCTGGCAAATACACTGCAGCTCAGGGTTAAAAAAGTTTAAAGCTCTTCCTAGCATGGCGCCCAATCCTGCGCTCTGGAAAGGTGCTTGGAATACCAAAACACTGCCAAAGGTGGACATCTTCATCTGGACGCTGGCCCACAACAACATCCTCATGGGAGAAAATATTTTAAAAAAAGTTTGGGAAGGCCCCACAAGATGTCCCCTCTATTGTCAACATGAAGAATCTACCAACCACCTCTTGTTGTCCTGCGCCTTTGCAAAAGAGGTATGGAATCTCACCCTCTCCCCTTGGTTGAATCTTGTAAATCTTACGAAAGAAATCCAAATTCTCCTCACAAGATGGGATTAAAAGCGCCCCTTCACTTCTCACAAGAAAGACAGGCTCAATCACTGTTGGATGTCTCTCCCGAAGTTTACTCTATGGATGATTTGGCTGGAACGTGATGCCTGCATTTTCATAAGTAAAACCTCCACACCTGCACAGGTAGTTGTCTGAGCTAAGGCATTGCTAGGAGACTGTCTTCATTCGCTAATCCTTCCAGAGAACAAGTCTCAACTCCCGCCTAATGAAGAAGAATGTATGTTGAGCCTAATCCCAAAGGCCCCTGGCGCTGGGTCTCCTCACTTGCCTCAGTTGGCTCTTTGGGATATTCACATGGACCCATTGGGCTTCTCAAACTGGAGGAAGGCGCTCCATCATCACACTCTATTCTTTGACAGAGCTTCTAAAGGGAATCCAGGGGCAACAGGAGGAGGAGGGGTTCTTTTGAGTCCAGAAGAAACAACTGAATTCACCCTCTCTTGGGGGATCGGAGAAGACACAAACAATATCGCTGAAGCGCTCGCACTTTGGCAAGGACTCCATCAAGTCTTGGCAAGGAAAGTTAAAGAGGTCACTGTCTTTGGAGACTCCCGGGTGATAATTCAAGCTTTAAACATCCATGCCCTACCCAACAACATGAGGCTCCGCCACATAATTCGAAAGATCAACATTTTACTTCCAACCTTTCAAAAACTTAAATTCTATCACATCCTTCAGGAGTTGAATGGAGAAGCGAACAAAGCAGCTAACATTGCTACCTAGTTGAGCAAAGGGACCCTGTGTATTAATGGAAATACACAAAGCTTCAATATCCCCTAGTTCCGAGAGCCTTTTAGATTACAGAACCGAAGATAGATGACCTCTGTGAAATGTTAATTCTGCCTCTTAGGACAAGACATGAAATTAATGGTGTACCCATGCCAGTGATTATCACTGATATTTAATACAAACCATACCCATTATTGTTAAAAAAAAAAAACCTATCACTTAGTAGAATTAATTTTAAATAAAAAATATCACAATCGTCCTCTCAATTACCTATACTAAATCTAATTAACAATTATATAATATTATTATAATCAACAATAAAACTTTTAAATAAATTTAATAACTTTATATCATAAACTAAATTTCACCATAAACCAATAAAACTTAAGTTTTAGACACATTCATTAATTTATATAACATACAACAAAATCATAATTTCTACATAAGTTGTTACCTATCTTTAATAACTTTATATCATAAATTAAATTTCACCATAAACGAATAAAATTTAAATTTTAGACACATTCATGAGTTTATACAACATACAACAAAATCATAATTTCTACATAAGTTGTTACCTATCTTTGGATTTAGTTTTATCTCGAATGTTTATTTTATTATTTAAATATATATTTTTAAATACATATTAAATTTTTAATTTAAAAATAAAATATTTAAAATTTAAATTTTATTAAAATATTTAATATGTAAATTTTTTATCCATAACTTTCTCCAATTTTTTAAAGTTACAACATTGTACTTTCTATTCATATATTTTTCAAAATATTTTTAAGTTGCAATAATGTCCTCACTATATGGTTTGCCATCATTTCAACTGATCCCTTTTTCTTTTTTAACATCTCATCGTCACATCCCATTTGCTAATTCTTCCGCTCATAAGCATTAATATAACTAAATTTAACATACTTAATGTTACACCATTCCCACTAGGAGAGGATACATTTATAAACATCTTATAAATGCAACACGTGTAAATGGGCCTTCTCTCTGCAAATCATCATTGGATAATGGGTGATTCTCACCGTGATAGGCATGATTCACTATATTTTACAATGCATTGAATTAATATAAAATTTCCATATTTTTGGGTTGAGAGTTTTTTCTATAATTTAGGGTGTGGTTTATCTTTTTTATGTTTTTGTCTTTTTCGTCGGAATTTATTGTCATAAATCTCGATGAAATTGTAATTTTCTGTTATTTAAATTGCAATTTTGAATGCATAAATGTATTCAACGTGTTGAAAAACTCCGGGGTACTTGGATTACACAGATTTAGTCACTCAAATATGTAGATCCAACACTTTTTCGTTGGATTTCAGACAAAATTAAATAGAAAAAATCCTTAGAAAAGGGCCAAAACATATAATGTTTAGACTACGGCATAATCTAGTGGCACTATTGTTATTGTTTTTTAGTTAATATGAATATCATCACATTATTGTGGGTTGAGGTGGTTTTATGAGATGGTTGGGAGGTGGGTTTTGCACTTATCCATTTGGGTTCAAATCTTCGATGAGATTTTGGCCCATTATGATAAGGCTAGAAGGGCAGGTGCCCCTCATGAATGGGACCCTTCACGAGTGTATCTCTGAATGTCTTGACCCCTGCTAAGTCATGAGCTACCTGCTAGGCTGTCACAAACCCACTATAGTAACCTAGATTTTTCCTCTTTTTCTTCGAGGGACAGAATCCCCGAGACTTCTATGGGGCCTAGCGCAGACCCTCCCTTCCCTTATCCTCCTCCAAACGACCACACCCTGGCCTTAACGCAAGCGCCTTTTGCAACTCGCAAGTTGGGAGTCAAGACTCTCGACTCCCCTTTCTCCAAACACTGACACCCGAGATACGATACGGGTATGGCTCCCTCCTCACTAGCGCCTGCTACATGTAACTGTAGGCTAGGCCAAACAATAACACCACTTGCAACTTTGCTAGTTCAGGTGTTGAGCCCTCGTGCTCCTCCTTTGCGAACTTCCGAGACACGAGAGGTCAACGTTACATGCACTCTGCCAAAGCAATGTGCACACGCCACTTGTCTCCTCCACTATACTCTGCTCATGAGCTGTGTCGTCGCCGCCTGTCGCACAAGACCTCGGCTCTCGGCATTTCGCGGCCTTAGCGATCAAGGTGCAACTTCTTCGTCTTGCGAAACCCCGAGCCATGATAAGTCAACAATGGGTTGACTCTTTCCCAGGTGACAAGTGTTGACCACCTGTCACCCGCTTCCTAGGCTAAATACTAGCGCTACTCGCATCTCGTGACTTCGCGAGTTGGAGTGTCGAGCCCTCGTGCTCCTCCTCCGCAAATCCCCGAGATACGATAAGTCAACAATGGGTTGACTCTTTCCCTGGCGACATGTGTCCATTACCTATCACTTGCTCCCACTTTTCTCTGGGCGCTTGTTGTTACGCCACCTGTCAACCCCGCGGTCCCCACTTATGGATGGGTCACGTGTTTGCACGAGCCCTCGGTGCTCGGTACTTCGCGACTTCTACAATCGAAAAGAAACTCTTTCAAGTTCCAAACCCTCGATAGG
This sequence comes from Picea mariana, assembly GCA_032191745.1. Lineage (NCBI taxonomy): Eukaryota > Viridiplantae > Streptophyta > Pinopsida > Pinales > Pinaceae > Picea > Picea mariana. Next base: position 328 of record JASDQU010108195.1, on the reverse strand, counting down.
TGATAACCACAAAAGTTATGATCCCATGGTTCTCCCGTGGCCTGGATCCAACAATCACGATCACATCGCGATCTCGCGAATCGTGAGTTCATGCAGCCCTACCCTTGACCACTCCAAGACGTGAGTCAGCGAAATGCTACTCTCCTGCCTATACAAAGGCTAAGATCGACAGTCAATAGGGCTCCGTCAGATCCTTGAATCTACGGTCCTGGATCCCATCTGATCCAGGTGGATATCGGGGGCCACCCACCTTTTCCAAATGGCTCAAAACAGTTTTCTGGCCATTTTGGCAACTTACTATTTTTAGCAGGTTTTCGCTTCCGGGGCC